>KL270747.1:6109-25723 GCA_000699545.1 Podiceps cristatus
AAAAAAAAAAAAGTCAAACACCATCACAGAAATCAGAGGTAAGCAAAAAAGACAACAAAAGGAAAAACCAAAAGAGCTAGGAATACACCAGGGAGGGGGGGGAAGAATCACAGTACCAATTCCTGTGATGGAACTGAAATAATATGCTGTGATACAGCCAAACAGACCAAATGGAATAAGATGCAAACATTTATCTTGTATTTATTTGAAACAGCGATGTGGTTGATGACTCAATAAACCAGAATTAACACTTCTTCAGTGAAGCTCGACTAGCCTACTATCGCTAGACCAAAGGAAAACTCTGGCTGGTCATAGCACAGCGCTGCACCAAAGCAGATCTAGCAGCCAGACTTGTATAATAAAGAATAGGGTGTGAGAGAGCCAAGGTTCTCATCTGGAAGTTGCTTTAGACAGCTGCAAACCTAGCTTTTCTTTGGGCATTCAAAGGGGTTTTAGTCACAGGCATTCAAGTTCTTTTTGTGTCCGAGGCTGGTAAGAGTTGGAGAAAACTTGAAATACCAAGGGAAAAAAAAAAAAAAAAAAAAAAAGGAAACTACATATAATGCAAGTCACAAGCTCACCACATTTTTTTCTTATTTGTGTTTTCTATATTTGAACTTCCATTTGACTGCAGTTATTTCATAATCCATTCCGTGGCTCTAAGCAAAACATCAACAGGCAAAGTTGTTTTGCTCAACTTGTGCAACTCCTGCTACTTGCAGGAATATGTAATTCAAAAAAATGTCAAAGACTGTTCCAATCTCTTCTTTCCTTGAATCGTAAACTTTTTTAAAGAATCAAGACAATTGAGCAAACGGCCACACTTCTTGGAAGCAACCACAACTGCTTCTGACTATATCCATTTAGCCTTTTTGTTCTGGTAACGCACATAATTTTAATGTCCTGCTATCAGAGGAAAAATCTAAGAAAGTCTTAAAGCTAGAAAGCAACCAAACACACCTATGTAAAGCTCTTTTAAAGGAAAGGAGAGAGACTCTTTTCTCCAGACTGCATCTTGTACTTATCTTCCCAGTGACTCTCTCAGGAATTTACTTACAATATGAATAAGTTCCATCTGAACTGCTTTAAAGCATCTCCTTTTCCTTTATTAGCAAGATAAATACATTTTCATTTCTTACTACAAATGAGAAAATTTTGATGTACAGGACACGGGAAGGCAATAAGGGAACAGAAAATAATTCTTTGTGCTTTTCCTTAAACTCAAAAGCCAGCATTTACACACTGTATATTTCTTCTGCAGAAACAATGCCAGTAGAACTCTCAGGTTGTTCGAGGACTCTTTTTCTAACGGGACAGATAAATGATCTTGGTCATGCTATCTGCAGTTTCAGCTATCAAGCACAGGGACATTTCTGCACACTTATGCTTTAGTTGCTTTCTTTTCCTGAACTGCTTCTCTTGTTGTTAAAGAAAACAACAGCATCACCTAATACATTGCACAAGTGTTACTTAATCCAACCTTAGAATCCATTAAAAAAAAGAGGGGAAACACTGGAGGTCAATAATAAATAAAAAAAGATACATGGCTAAATGCTGCTGTGCCTGAATTCCCTCAGCACTAGGAAGGTTTGACCACATAGGCACTTCCTGTGACTATTATCTGATCATCACTCAAAATCAATCTGTTTGCACTATTTGACAATGTCTGCACATCTACCAACCTCTTCATAGCAAACAAGGAACATTCTTATATTCTAATTAAGTATGCAAGGAACCATTTGGCATAGAAAAACTACAAGCTATTATTTCAGCACAGAATGGACAAGATATCTACAAAACTTGTCTAGATGTTCTTTACGCAATGCTCCCTTCCCTAAAATAACACAGGCAATTCAACACAAACATATTCACTGCTGACAAGCCATGATTTGGCCACATGATTGTCCAGCCTGTATTTCAGGTATTAGCTATGTCCGACCTAATTACCGGAGAGAGCTTGACAAGGTCTTTCACATTATTTAGAAAAGGTGCACTTGCCAAAGTCCTAGTGGAGGCCATGTTGTATAACACATCTCACCCAGCTCAGTCGAGGCTTGTAGCTTTGCCGACAAGTCTTTCTCCACAAATTACATCATCGATGGCTAGCAAGCCTCTAAGAGTACTGGCAGGAAGTCAGCGGCCCACAATGTGTAAGAAATACTGCCCATCATGTTTACAATCAAAAGTACAAAGTTCTCTTCCTACATGATGACAGCTACAGAAATAATACTGGTTTTAATTGTACCAATTGTGAAGGTTTCTCTGTTAGTTTCACAAAGAGTGCTTCATGCTATTCTACCCTCAACTTTAAATCCTGCAATTCAAATAATAATCCTATCTAGGAAACGACAGCATATCAAAGAAGGTACATGGACTGAATTACAAGTTTTTCTGGTTAGTAAATTTTTCTTTCCTTTGTCTCCTGTCATGAATGAGGGGTACACAGATACCAGGATACATCACATAAGCACATACACAAATACCAGTGGGACCTCATAGGATCACAATGTGAACATTACCCATATTACCACAGTTTTCAGCAGGCAGAAACACCCAGAGTGATCAAATGTCCAGGCAATGTTTCAAGGGCAAGTGTCCAACTTAAGAGTACAAGGAAGATTATTCAAAGGGAAGCATATTGGCACATCTGATTAAGCAAGAGTCCAGTACAGCAGATAGCTGCTGCAGCCTCATACATCCCAAACAGGAAAGCACAACATTCACTTTCCCCAGAGACTTTACAATAAAAGCCCTGCTATAACTTACATTTCAACTCCTTTGCTTCAATGCACAGAAAGGAGAGATTATACAAATAATTGTTTAAATAGAGATGACAGTTACATCTTCCAGGAGAACAGGCGGAGTGGGCAGGGAAAACAAACGTTCTATGAGGACATGCGAGAGCGAACACTGGGAAGCACGGCTCTGCAGTTGTTAGTCACGTACAGGTCGTGTGAGACACCCCTACATCTGGGGTCTAATAGCAAAGCAATTTGTGCTAGTGACAGGTGATACACCAACGGCATGCTAACACTAAAATTCAAATGTATACAGCATGAAAGCCATGTAAGCATTCTAACTACCACCGCACCCAAGATACCATGTCACTAAACCACCACAGTCAGAATTCCTGAAAGCTATGGGGGGAATGGGGATGGAAAAAAGGTCAAGGAGAGAGTCCCCGTGCCTGCCACCTTGCACCGAAACCTTCAGCACAGGACAAAGACTCACAGACAGGCTCTGGCCCTTACAGAAGTTGTATCAACTGGGTACTAGGGAGTTTGCACTGACAGCCAGAGACTGCATCTAACCCCAGGCCCAGGGGCACAAAGCATCATTAGTTTTCCCTCTGGAAGCTCCAGCAGGGATTTTCTACCTTCTACCGTCACAGTTTTTGCACCTAGTGTGTACAAGGCTCAGAATACAAATATGCATCTAGTTAAACGGAGGCCCTTGGTACACCTCTAATATTTGTTTGCATCTTTACTTCTTTAGAGGCACATTTAAAGCTGGAAGCGCAACTTGTACTAATATATGTACTGACCACAAGAATGCTCACAAAAGTACTGTGTAACTGCGGGGTGATGCAAGAGAAAAGAGATGCAATGGGATGTCAAAAAGAACCAGAAGTTTTAAGGGAAAGAAACCTCTAAAGAAAAACAGAAAGAAGGTCAGATTCACTCCTTCATGAAGACCCCTATGCTCCTGTAGCCAAAACCCACAGCAAGATATTACGGCTTTTCTTGAGTATGGCCCACTCTTTCAGAACATGTGATTTGACCTCATTTATATATAACTATAAAGTTAGCAATAACAGCAACACATTAAAAACAAACCTGATTATCACAAGCTGATCCCTCCTATTTCTATCTCACAGCAACCTATACCAAAACAAGGTAAAACATACCGAAGACCAACCTGGGCACTTTGGACAAAAGTAGTAAGTTTTGAACAATGTTCACAGTTGCATAGATTATATAGAACTGAGGGCAAAAAACAGATTATTTCCTAATTGTAAACTGATAAACAGAGTTTTCCCTCTCCAGAGAAATTAATTTCTCTCAGTAGAAGATACAGAAGTAGTACATAATGATTTTATGTATTTAAAACTTTTTAAAAAGTGCAATCAAGACAGATGAGAGAAATCATTCACATAAAACTGTCTATATTAATAGAAAATATCTGAGTCCTTTTCTTTTGTTTCTCATATAAGGTTAGCAAGCAGCAAAGGAATCTTCCCCAGCTATCTGTCGCAATTCAGAGACCAAATCCGAAAGCAGGCATCTGCAAATGGGAAACTCTGCATAAACAGTCCTCTTGCGTTCTTGGTCTGAGGTCAACTCAAGAGCAGAACCATCCTCCTCTTCTTATTAGCAACAGAGATTAAGAAAGTGCTTTATAAGGCAAGTGATATTACTAACCCCAAACTACCTTAAAAACTGAAAATTCTGTGACTATTGGCAACTTACAATTAAGCTGGCTTCCTGACTGCTGCCTATGAAAAACCCCAAATCGCTTCCAATTCTCATTTTGTCATCATCTTTCCCACTGGTGTAAACAAAAGCCACGCTGGTTTTACATACCATTTATAATCTTCACTCCTGGTTTCCAACAATTCATGATACTCAAATTTAAGACACTTTTCCATAATGAATCAATGTAAAACACAGGAACTAGGCAAGATTTAGATTTCAGTTCAATGGGAGCCACCTGTTCTGTGTTAGGGCAAGACTTGATCTAGGCTTCACTTGCAGGGTTTTCAGATAATTTTTGTTATTAGTTACCACTGTCAAGACACAGAAAGAGAAGGATCCAAAAATTCAGTCAACTACTTTTAGGGCTGAGTAGCAGTTAGCAGGAACACTCACTGCAGGGTTCAGCAAGGGTCTGCCAAAATGATGAGAGACGTTAGCATCGGCAAGGAAAATTTCCTTTCTTGGCTTGTATCGGCTAAAGGCTGCACTCACCAAATTAGGACTAAAGATGGGTCCAGAAGGAGCAATTTAGGGCTAAATTTAGGACCGGTCTCAATAGTAACCATCTGTTAGGACAGCGACTAAGTTGGCAGGGTCACTAAGATAGGAAAAGGAGAAAAGTGAGCCAAAACTGGCAGTGAGCTTGAAAGGGTGCAGCTGGCTAGGCCTGTGTCTGAGGCAGACTGAAGCAAGCGGGAGCAGGGAGGCAGGATTAAATCAGGGGACCACCGCCAGCCCCAGCAGCAGGTTAGCATGTGCACAGGGTGGGACAGCCACCTGCACCTTTGGCCAGAAAAGGACAGCTAGGCACAAGGCGAGGTTTGGATAAAACAAAGCTGTCTGTAGATTGTTGCCTGATTAGAGGTAGTTCTGGAATTGACTGCTGCATTTGGGGTACATTTCCAGCCAGAAGCCCACACGTTCCAGACTGACAGCGCACCAAGGTAAGCACAGTCCCTGGTCCTTCCTTCATATTCCAGAAAGTACAAAGAATCAAACAGATGCAGTCGCATCTTGCTAGAACATTTCATGTGACTGCGAGCTAAAACTGAGCATTGAAAATCCAACATGCCATCTTCAAATCTGCAAGCACCTACACCAAAACAGTTCTGATCACTGCTGAGGGAATTGAACGGGTAGTCTGAAACCGTCATACAATTCACAACACACCCCCAACATCTGCAAGCTGTCTTACAAAACAGAACATTCTAACGCACAGGTAACAAGGTTAAACGTCAGGGCCTCCTGACTACTAACTCCATCTCCAATAAAGACATGAGGTACAATCTTATCTAATCACTTGGTCTCTCGTTTCACCCATACATAAACAGAAATAGCAGCCCAACCTACTTCATTGGATGTTGAAAGGACAGTATCTAAAACGCTTTACGCACTTTGAATTTCTTTTTTTTTTTTTTTTTAATTGCTATGTAGGTTAGGAGATTTGTTTATTTTTAAGACCAATTTCCTATTTAAGCATTTTAAATTGTACATACTTTACATGATAGAGAAAAACCAACATTACAAATAGAACACTGGAAACCATTCCCAAGAATTTAAAATGAGTTGTGTGACTGGGCTGATCATCAGTAAGCAAACTCACCATCAATTTTCTTCATGACGTTTCCTGCATATAGCTCCTTCTACTGGGTTTTTCTAGTGGCAACCCTAAGTAAGGAACTTCTTTCTGTCAAGAATCCCCACCACACCAAGCTGTTTGCTGCATGATTATAGGACAAAGTAGGAATTCAGGTAGAAAGGAAATTCCTGAATTATTTCATATCACTAACAGTATGCAGAAAGATTAGTCATTGCAAGATAGACACACTTCATTTTACTTAGAAATAACAGAGAGTGCATATATAAAAGCAATAACTCTCAATTCTCCCCATCACATTCATTACCCACTTACAACAATAATTATGTGCTTACTAGAATCTAAACCATTTCCAAAACATTAAATCACCTCACAGACAAACATCATCATAACTTAACAAACAAGAATCAATTAAACTGTTTACAAACACCAAAGAATTCTCAGCTCCCTATTACTGCACATACCACTAAAATGTTCCTGTGGTCTTTGATCCAGAAAGGAGCACTAGTCCATAAAGCATCGAAAGACAATTTGTGAAGTGACTGCCAGAAACCAAACCCAACAGGCTTAAGCAAACAAAAAACGTAGGGGAAGAGGAAAACAAATGTGCAAATTCACTCAAATTATGCTCAATAAATTAAAGCTATCATAGCAATATTACACTGTTGTGCAAAATAGTACAGATTTTTCTTTTCCATGAAATGGTTAGAGAATCTTTCAACTAAAAAGGCTGAAGAAAACTGCCCTAGAGAGCATTATAACGTGTCCCACTCTGGAGCCAAAGCAACGGAGAACAATCAAGTAAAGTGAAAAGACAAGCAAGAAACTCCACCATGCCTCTTCTTAGAAGAGAGATGACATGCTTTCTCTGACACTACTGATTATTGACATCAATGTAGTCCATCTGTTATTTTTTAGAGGTTTTCCCCCAGTTGTTCTCCTGTGAGTGAAAATTTAACTGACGCTGGCAACACTGGAGGGTTTGTGAGGGAGGGATGCAACTAGGAGAGATGGCGGTTTACGCTGGGGAAAGAAAAAAGAGAAAAGCCTAGAAACAACATTCCTATTGGTCTAGTCATTAACTTGCCAGCAGAAATCCCTCTCCTCTGTAACATCAGTGGCCTGCAGTAATGCCATCACCAGACAGCATTCGTTCTGTTCTTGCTCTCTGAGTCAATTAATCCTACCTAAGTAGGAAAGAACAATGGCAGGTGCATGGAAGCAAAGGAAAAAAATAGTTTTTAAATCTAAAACATATCTCTTCCAAAGCCTAGCAAGGGATTAGAGCTACATACTTCAGAGAGGAATTGATTCCACCTTTATTCTGTCCTAGTAGCTCTACCCCAAACCCGCTTAGGAACCCCAAGCATGTCTCCATGCTATCATGTGCTAAAGCCCATGCTATTGGACCTTTCCTGCTCTTCCTTAATATTCAAACTAGAACATTGCACCTAAGTTTGCTCTATAAATTTTCACCAGAACAGGCAGCTAAAGTCATCAAACAAGGCAAGGGAGGCAGCAATATCTGGCAGGCTACGGCAAGAACTATCTAAAAGGTCACACTACTACTAAGACCACTCAGAAGGGAGACAGAGAGAGAAGAGACAGAAGCACAATCCACTGAGCTAATGTCAACTATTTTCCAAGCAAAATTCCTTCCTGGTATCCCCCAGCACCTCTGCTTGTCACTCTGGGAATGCCACCCCAACCCACCCATCCAGGCACTCGGAATGAAGCTCAGCAGCTGCTCATATCTCTCTCAGCTACTACACTAATAATAGTGTCCAGGAACCAATGTTCCAATAAGGCCATCGAATAATGTCCTCGTGAAATGCGAGATCAGCTCCTGCCCACTAAAATATAGGAATTGTCCGTATTTAAAAGAGAAACTGGAGGAGAGGACCTCAGGAAAAAAGTTTCTATGACAAATAACAGCATCCTTACTCAAAAGATAACTCTCTCTACGCTTAAAGATACACATTTTTTTCACAGGGATTTATTTTCAAATCTGAGACATCAAAAGCATACAATCCCTTTTGTCTGCTCACCAGCCTTGAAGATGCTAAACACAAGCAAATCCTATTATGACAGGAACAAAAAGCATATACAGATAGCTTTATTTATAAAAGGATTAAAATTGGAACAAATGTTGATAGAATTGTTTGGGTTTTGTTTGATGCTTTTGGTGCAGAGGTTTTTGCTTCAGGAGGGGCTTTGCTTGTTTGTCTCTACTACATGTTGCTTACAAACACTGTCATGTTCCAGGCAGAGAAATTTTTCTCTGTGCAACAGAGAAGCTGGGGGAGGGGGAAGCTAGCAGATTAATTGCTAATGTGGTCCAGTTGTTTGCTCCATGCAAAACAAGACTGCTACTTTTTGTGACTGACATCTTAATTCCCATTTTAAAATGCATTGATAATAGTAATGCCAAACATTTTCAAAAAGGTACCAAAGCTATCTTGCTTGTAAATATGTTAAAGAACTACAAACAAAAGGTACAATGAAGAAAAAAAACTTCACAATGAAGCAAGATTTGCAATAACTTTACAAGTTTGAAGCGGATTTTGGTATGTCCACAGAGTGTTATGAGGTTGGCATTCACATATGGACACTTCCTAGAAAAAAGTGAATGATGACATGCTATAAACCTTAGAAAAGCCAAACCGCTGACTTAAAACTTCCACTTGAATAATCCACATAGCAAGGGCAAAACAGCTGTTTTCCGAGTTCATACTGCTGTGCCCTCCATACCGAGATGTCTAAAACATGACAGTAGAAAAATTCAGCACACTGTTCCATCAGAATCTAATTTACTTGAAGAGGATTAAAAAAAGTTTGCAACTACCGCTCAATTCAAATAATGACTATAGAAAAAGAGCAGTGGGTGCAGTCTCACATAATGCAGAAGGAACTGATACACAACACTTCTCTATGACGTTTCAATATTTGTGAAATGCTTTACAGATAAGTATACCCAAGCTTCAAGCAACACTTTAAATAGCAACAGAAAGAAAAAGATAAAAAGGTGAAAGGCTTCACCAAAATTGTTCTCAAAGTCACTTCTCTAAACACAGCTTGCTCTTTTGTTCATACCATGAAGTTATCCACGTATATAAAAAGCCAAAACATTTTTGGCTTTAAGGGAATGAAGACATGTCATCATTCCCTTAATTCAATTCACTTGTTTGCTCCTTAGTGTCCGGTCAGCACTGTGCAAATAAAAACTCTATCATTACATGTTCTTTTTCGTGTTCCATGTTATCCTATGAAGGACTCAAATCAGTTACAAGAGGAGTAAGTAGTGATCTATGTAAGCAAGATGCAGAGGGAAAATGTAAACCATATTGCACTTGCCTCCAGATAAAAATCTAGTTGCATAAAAGATGAAGATTTCACCCCTTAATTTCATGAACCTTTCAGACATGAACCATATCTACTACAGAAAGATCCTCAGGACTAACAACAAACTATAGTAGTGATTAAAAAAAAAAAAACTATATACAATACAAATTATGTTGCACCAAAATATAAGGTTGTTTTGTTGTTTGTTTTGGTTTTTGGTTTGGGTTTTGTTTGTGGGTTGGTTTTTTTTGTTAAATAAGATAAATTCATACCTAAGACACATCCTAATTACAGACATGTGAAAGTGGTTAATGGAGGCAGGAAAGGAAATAAAACTTCTATAGAAGTGAACACAAAGAATCATTGCTATTAAGTCCCAAAACTGGAGTTTCAAACTAATACTTGCATGTAGGACAGTAGCTTGAAGGAGGTCTACTACTTAAATACACGTTAAAACTCATTTTCTGCCAGGTCCATCGTCACGATTAGTAGGCCAGATATAGACACAACCCTTCTCACAGGTCTGCCAGCTGCAGGAACTTGGATTGAAACCCTCCAGGAGGACATTTCCAGTCGGCAATTCCCTCAGAGCAGATTACACTACTTGAGCACTACATAGAGATAATGTGGCCACCAGTTCTCAGACGCTTGTGCTTTACAACAGATGGACAAGTCTTTCCAAGACAGAGAACACATTTCAGCTCATCTAAACCATAGTATCCTGGCTTATCTAGGTTCTTATCTCCTTCAGTTTCGCTCTAGGCCCTCAAAATTCATCTGAACAGAGGACCAAGTTCCTACACATGAGATTCAAGGGTGCAGCACAGACATTTCCTTACTTCATTGCATTAGCTACACAAAACCTTGAGCTGAATGTCTGGAGCTTAGCCCTGTTCCTCCATAAAACACGGCAAAAGACTGCAGTAAGAGGAGAGAAACAGGTGTCAACAATAAGTTTTCATGCTTGCTAGTTCCCTGCCCCTCAAAGAGGGTAGCCTTCCCCCTCAGGTGCAACAGGAAGAACAGTAATGATGTTGGCAGACACACAGATGTGTTTTATAAAAAACAATTTAGCCATAGGACAGAGGATTATTTGCAGATTCTAGAAGTAAAATAATCTAATGCTAAAAAGAAGGGGTTTTTTTTAAAAAAAAAAAAAAAAAAGGAATACAATACAGCCAGGCAGTTTTATTTCTTTTAGCAAAGGTGCTGAATCTGCTGGAACAAGGGAACAGCTACACAAGAGGCACAACAGGAATTTGAAACTGTGCATTCTAATATAACTGAAAGCATAAAGGAAAATGAGGCACAATAAAAGTAAAGTAACATTACCACATAGCAAGAGTGTTTAAGAGCGGTCTGGAAGAAAATCAGGTTTGTTCCAGAAAAGTTTGCAGGCTGAAGGGTTGAACAGACAAAGCTTTGGAGAAACAGTCATTTAGCTTTTATCTGAGCTTGTCAGTTGGACCAGACCTTTTCAAGGGAGAGAGCATACAACTTGATATTCTAACAAGAAAAAAGTATTGACAATGTAAGTTACATTGGTTTGTTCTCAGAGCACTGATGTGTTTCAAAGGCTTAAACTACGCCATATTCATAGTCTGTTAAGCCACATAAGCTCCAAACTCAACCACATGATGGATTTCTAAGAACAGTGACCCACTGCCAAAATGGTATTTCAAAATGTTTTTTCTGAATTGCTCAGTGACCTGGCAGCACGCTCTCTCCACCTGTTTGCATGGTAATGGGATTTTTTTTTAAGAAGCATTTTCTAAACAATCATATTTTCATTTAAATCTGCTACAAGTTTCCTTATCAAGTTTAATGATTTTCTGTATTCCACCATACCTACATTAATATATTCAAAGCATCCAACTCTTTCTAATGACTGACAAAATCCCACATTATGACAGACAAGCAAAACTAAGGTGCTCTCCCTCTGCTTTGGAAGAGCACCCAGCTTTCAAGATTTGATGAATTACAGTCTCATTTTTCTTAAGGCTGAAACACTGCAACTGCAACACAAACTTCAGGCTCCTCACCATGAATTCATTTGTCACTTCTAAGCCCGCACACCTCACCTTAATGAAGGAAATGGACAAATTTCAAAGCTAAAAAAACCCACTCACCAGCAACAAAGTAGCTGAGAACCTACTCCTCCACACCACTGCTAGAATGTCCTCCAAGGTCCAGGTCTGATACGGAGTCCAGCTCAGTTTCATCCTAGATACTCAATTTTCCTTGCCAAATTAAACAAAGCAACTTTTTTTTTTTTTTCCTCTTCAAGGACACACAGTCCCAACCAGCCAGGTGCATATACAAAAGCTGGAGAGAACTATGGGAAGCTGTAACAACCAGATCTATTAAGAGGCAAAGCCTCTCCCTGACCTACCTAATGAGCTGATAACCCCCACCTGCCCAGTCCTCTCAACTAAAGAGGCAACAAGAAGATGTGTATTGCAAGGTGTGGGCAAGTAGTAAAACTACATCCATTTAATAACACCATGACTTTCCATCTCTGTTGATCATTTTTTCCCCTCCCACTGCTCCTTTCCCACAGAGGACAACCCCCAATTTACAGGAACTTCTGATTTGGCCTTAGCCTGCAATGGCCACATTGCTTCTGAGGTCCTGGATGTTTTCTCTCTATTTTTATCCTGAAAAAATATGCAAATACAGAGGAGGGAAAAGAACAACTAGAGGAGGAGACAAAAACAGAGCAGAGGAGTAAAAGGCATTCACAAAGAGCAGGGTGGCTGACAGAAACTCTATCCATAGGTACAAGTAGGTATGGAAAAACAGCAATATAACATTGAGTTTGCTTACCAAATTTGTCAAAAAACATCTGTTTAGAAAAAAAGTATTTGAGGATAACATAAACCCAGTCACAGCCTTCCCTTTCCAGTATCTTCTTTTACAGTGAGACACCTAAACATGCACTTTGGATAGCAGGCATACATCTATCCCAGATGTATAACGTGGGGCATTTTAAATTGCAGCCACTGTGCTTGCTCCCTCTCGTCTATCAAAGTTACACCCAGAGGGCACAATCTCCACAGAAGTTGCTGGGATGGAGCACATGTACCTGCCTCAACTCTTTCATTGCAAAATGGGATGGCTTGGTTTAAACTTGGCAAAGGAGGAGGGTTTGACATAGCAACAAGACAGATTCTGGGGACCAATTAAAACTGACAACTACGGTGGGTAGCAGCAACCAACCAGCAAAGAGAGATGTTACATTCCCTGAACAGTAGTTTCTTAAATTATTCTGCCAATATGTGCCCAAGCTCATCTGATCATATATTTTACAGTCACTAGATATTCCAGGAAAGCATTCAACTGCTCAAAGTGTCTTAATGTGCCAACTCAAAAACATGAAAACTTGTTTAAAAGATGATCAAAACATTTAACATGTCACATCTCAAGAACATCTGTCACAGAACAATAGCAAGTCTGGTCTGGAAACTCAGGAAAGTGGCATTAGACCCAAAAGGAAACCCCATTAAACATAAGCAGGTCATAAAAAATATCTCAAAAAGCCACAATCCACCCTATCAGAACATGAAGCATATTGCCAAGATTCACACTGTTGACTAATCTCCCTCAAACAGCCAGACTATTTTTCAAGTTAACATGTTAAGTGCTGCAATAGGGATTGAAGATGGTATTGCAAAACAAAAGCACTAAAGTCAATGGAAATTACATATATTAATTATGCAATGTTAAAACCAGCTGGGGAGGGGAGAGGAGTACTGGGATGCAACTCTTCTGTGCCATTCCAAAACATGTTTCCAAGCGCTGCTCTCCAAAGCGAGGGCGCAGCACTTGGCCTGTGTGCTACTCCCCGCATCAGAAAAAAAGAACAAAGCACTCCAAAGCAGGTTGTCTCCCCTCTCTGCCCCCCGATAAAAAAATCTGTACTGACCAGATAGTAAAGATGATGAAATTGATTTTATACTGGCTTGAGAACTGGTATCAGTGTCATAAACTCTGCTTGTTAAGATTTGCAACATATTTGCAATACAGAGCTGGCAAGCCTAGGATAATTTTAGGAACAGCATACACCTGCAGCCTTAGCAGAGGGTCTGTTTTTCTTTATCTAATTGCAAGCAGGTGTTCACACTTTATAGCCTGTAGGGCAAATCCGTCCTTTTTCCAACTCCGTAAGATGGATTCAGCTTCCATAAAAGTCAATACTACACTTCAAAAAGGCTCATCATTAAAAAAGAAAATTAACAGGAAAAAGCTTTCTAACATGACCTACCAGACAACTTCTCTAAAAATGACAAACCAATCTAGTTATTTCTATTGGTTTTGCCCTGAAGACTGACAACAATGCTAATCACTGATGTCCTCTTTAATGACCATTTGCACAGTTTATCCAAGGCTGAAAATTGACATAGTTCCCCAAAACAATTAACAGAATCACTTCATTCAACAACGGGCTGTCTTATCTCCTATTACTGAGAAAATTCAAGTAAGTTCATGAGAATTCATATTTCTGAAATTGCATCTTCTAGTTCATTAGCATAATGCTCTACTTTTAATACGGGGGTGGGGGGGTGGGGTGGGGACGGGACATGGGACACAACAGCGGAACATCTACAACAGGGCAAAGAAGGCAATGGAGCTAGTTAGTAATCCAAGCTGAAAAGACGTGATTCAAGATGACAAATTGGCATCCTCCACAGAATGAGCTTGACACTTTTTATAGCTACTGACACAGTAATGAATGCTTTATTTCGGGTGGAGCTAAACACAATGTTCTGCAGAGTATTTTCTTAAAAGAAAGCACTTCCCTGATCTTTATACAGAAGCAACTTTATCTACAAGCAGAAAAAAATGTACTCATAGTTAATTAGGTCCTAGCTGTGGCAATTATCTTGAAGGGAAAAGCAACACTATTATGTTATTATAGGCAGTTCTTTCTTAAGGGAGTGCTGTATCAGATGGGCCCCAAAGTACCTATTTGCCTTAGTTTTCTAATGTTTCCATTACTGAGCTGAATTCCAATAGAAAGAGGGTTTTTTAAGGTATATACTGCTCAGCAGCCTTTGTGATACAGGATCTGGCACTGCCCCAGCAGTAATTTTTAATCTAACTGTGCCCTAGGAGAGTGTATTTCAAATTTAAATCTCAGTGTTGACTTAGAGCACTTACTTGCTTACTGTTATCACACCCTAAAGCATGCCTTATAAAAGAAATAAAGCTAATTTTTGTGGTACTAAATGAAAACTGAAACAACTTTCTAAAACACTACATGTGAAGATTTATTAATTTACAACTCTCACTGAACTCAAGATGAATTAATCAAAGACAGAGGCCTACCTAATAACTGCTGATTTAGGAAACTTTGCATACAAGTTCAACTAAGGCCCTCTTGCACTATTTCCTACTCTCCCCCCTTGTTCAGTAAGATTTACTTACATCTTCAGATTCATTCTACATCTTTAGTGAATGTCCATTTCTTTTCTAGAAGTTATTCATGAGTCCTATATTAACTGTTTTACCTTACTTCTTTGATACGTACCAGAGTGTCAGTAGAACAACATTTTTGTTGCAGAAAATTCCTAAGATTTTGAGAGCTGACACACATTATACATTGAGCTAAGTGGTTTTGCAAGCACAGATTAAGGAAAGCTTTAAAAAAATGGACAATTAGTGCTTAAGGAAAAAAAAAAAAAAAAAAGCACCATGGCTCAAGTGATCTGAATGGCTTTTATGCTGTGTTATGATGTGGATTACTACAGCCTTTATAGTTACGTAATAATATCCACACCAGGTCAGACCAAAAGCCTACCTAGGCCAGTATTTGAGAGGTCAACCCCCACCACACGCTAGGAGAACTGGCCAAGAAGAACAGGGGTTCAGACAACTCAGACATCAGACTGGGTCTTGGATTTCGATTAGGTTCTTCAGTAGACTTTGTTAAAAGACTTAGTCTACTCTACTAGGTCAGGGATGGGACTGGGAATGGTTTTACTCCCACTGCCAACAAGATTTCCTGACTCCTTAACTTCTTGATGGCAAACTTGTAAATGACCAGTGACTTGACTAATAATACCTCAACAGAAAGGAAAGAGAAGTCACTAGTTTTTGTTTTTTTTTTCACAAATGCAGAAATACTCCCTGGAGTAAACCAGTATTCTTCAGTAACAATTACCAGTAACTTTTTATATTGCAACACACTCTTAAAAACAGATAAAAGAAATTTGGTTCTTGTTTTGTATTCTGTCTGAAAAAGTGCAAGGAATAGCTCTTTTGTAAAAATCATAAAATGAAAATAGCAATAAAAAACAGTCACCAGAAGCCTGAGCACACTGAGCTGCCTGCAGAGACTAGCCCTGGGTAGCAAATGATGTCTGTTTTCCTCCTCTGCTGCACCAAATACAATGGCCAAGACCTCACAGAACTGAGCTCACAACCCAAACCCTCGGGGTACAGGAATTATCCTGCTGTCAACCGAAAGAGAGACAGCTATGTCATGAGGGACAGGGCTACCCCAGCAACAACCACACAATGGGGCCGCTGGGTAGCGAGTTTCTCAGGGTGCAAGCCGAGGAAGGTGGCTACTCTGCATTCTAGCATGAGTGATGAGAGTATTTGAATACTGTGGTGCCCATGTGGCAGCAGACAGAGATTGTCCTGACTTGATGAAAGGCTTTATGATGCATTTTAGCTGAGAGGTCCATGTGGGGCACCCTCTCCTGTCAAACTTTGGCTAGACTTCTCTGGATGAGCACTGCATACGGACCACCCCTTGAAAGCCTCCTAGGAAACTCAACTTTTCAGTTTTCCCAGCTTCTCCATCTTCTGTCTTCATCAGCCTGTGACATAGCCACCACAGTTGACCCAAACAGAGCTCTGCTCTGACCAGAGTCTAAATCCAAGAATGGGGAGGCTCTGCTTTCAGGCACACAGAGTAGCTGTGAGCATGCACTCACAAGTATCCTTTGCAACCACCCCCCCCCCCGTTAGGTGCCCAGGGCCAAAACCTATGCCTGCGCTGACTCTTCCTACTCCACCTTGAGGTCTCATAAAAAGTGACAGCTCCTGCTGTATGTTTATGAAGAAGTCTCACCTCAGAAAAAATATCTTCAAAAACCCCACACTCATGTCAAAAATCTCACACTCATGTCAAGAGACCAAGATTCGGACAAATATAGGAAGAAGAATGAGGAAGCAAATATGTAGTATTTATCCAGAATATTCCTAGCTTCCAACAATCTGCATCTCAGAGATTGCAAGAACTCAAAACTAAACCTCTCAAGTTCCTCTCATGTTTCAGAACAAGGATTCTATGATCAGGCAGCTTTAAATTCAGTGTCTCTCAACAGAAGAACAACTAAGGCCATCCAGAAGTTAGTTATAAACTATTTTGATCTTCACTTGTTTAACTGAACTGGAATCCCCTGAGAATCATTGCATTTCTATTTTAAAAGGCATGTGTGTACCACTTGTATTTACTGATCAGTAACAGTGGTAAAAAATAGTCTTTCTGTGCTCTTTTTAAACATATTCAATCATCATAAGAAAAAGAGCCACCTATTGTTTATTAATCCTTCCAATATTTAGCTTGAACTAGACAACTCAGTGATTCAAACCATGACACAGGAAACGAGACAGCTTTGAGTCAGTCTTGTTTATCTTTCTATCAGTTTCTTGAAACAACTGAAACTTAAAAGTGTAAAGATACACTGAAGTATGCCTCATACTGGAAACTCAACAACTTAAGAATGCAAAAGAACTTTTTTTTTTTTTTAAGCAGTATAGTCCTGTACTAACAAAAAAACATTTTTCTGAGTTTTAGGAGGCAAATACACTCCCATAAAACTGAGGAGACAAATGGAAAAGAGCCAAAGAGAGGATCTACATCACATTACTGGTCTGTCCTGCAAGACATGGACAACTCCTGTGATTAGAGGGAGTGGTAGCAGTTATCTGCTTACCAACTCTCAAGATGTAACCCAGTGCAGGCAGCATCAAAGTCACTTACAAGACTGTCTGTCAAGCAGGAAGTGGGATCTATTCAGTCACATCAGTTATTCACACCTAAAGAATCCTCACAACATTTCTTGTAAGCTGCTGCTTTACAAGTGAAATAAGGAAAGCACTGAAGGAGGGAAATGCAGGCAGTCTCTATCAGAGTCACTTAATTTCCCACAAATTTAAGAACAGTAGTGCACCTAGTATATTTGATAGCCCATTCAGAAAAGCTTATTATGCTCACATATCAATAAAAACATATGTAGATTTTGTAATTTACCTGGTTCTGGAAACGGAAATACTTTAGCTTCTATTAAGATGAAATTTTTTGTTCAAAAGACTCAATTTTCCGAAAAATTGTGATCAACTGTTGCTTAAGAGGCAGCCATCTAAGCTCTCAAAATGCCCTGCTTTATTATCACATTCTCTAGATCGCAGCAAGTCAGTCTTCATGCAGAAGGCAAAAGTTTTGACAGAGGTGAATAGGTAGCTCCATGTTTAGACCACTTCTTGAGCTTATATTAATCCCATTTGGTTTCCTGACAGCAAATGAATCAGGTTCCTCAAAGAATTTAGATGCTGATATTTTCTTCTGAAAACAGAAGGAGGACCAATACCCTAACCACTGTGATTTTAATGGGGTTTAAATCCTCCTTGTGTTTCCTCTGGTTCCATTTGTCTTTTAATGTCTACTGAACAGTGGCACTGCTTCACCAGCAGCAGAGAAAGAGGGCCCAGCTTCAAACCTGTCATACAGGGCACTCTAAACGGGAGAGACAACTGCAGAAACCTGGAACGTGTAAGGAGGGACCTTACCTCTGTTTCCATTTCTCAGCCAAGTATGCTGAAGCAGATGTTTGTCAGAATAAGGTGCAGCACCTAAACTCAAAAAGAAAATTTCTGACTGCCATCTCAAAAGGGGAGGAATTGCTAAGACCTGAACATGAAGCAGGATCTCAAATAGCTTCTCTACATATTTCTCATGGGCTAGCCCTAAGTATTTCACCAAGAACTCTCAGGCCAGGTGGCTCTGCTCAGCATGCTGACTCCCTTGGCTCCCACCACACACAGCTAGGCACGCCGTGCACTGCACACCAAGCCAACGTTATCAGCATAGGATCCTGCTGCGGAGAGGGGGCTTGTACAAGTTAGGGCTTTCCTCACCACCATCAGCTCCACACTTAAGTTCTGCATGTAACTGTACATGAGAACAGTTGCCAAAATACTATCCAGATGCTTGAGGAATGATTTCACTCTACTGTTTTTATCCAAGTTTAGGGATGCTTTTTTACTTTGCACTCAAGATGATTTATACTGACACCGAAAGTCACAGATTTCAAATAATCCTCAAGGAACATGATTTGTAATAACTGAATATTAACTGGTCAAAGAATAAGTTACAAACAAGTTAAAATTTGATATGGCATTTTCTACCTTTTTTTTCACCCAGGCACATCAAACAGAGACAAAACCAAGAAAGACTGTTTCTTTATTTGCACAAAAAAGAGTTATCTCAGTTTTTAAAACCCTCATCGTATCCAGGCAGCTACACTGCTCAAACCATTGGCCAAACCTCTCTGTTTACTTTAAGGGAAATATCTTAAAAACCTGGTTCCCTGCCTTCAGAAGTTTTCCATGATACCAAAGACGGAGTACACTTTTGAGAACACAGTGCCAGAGCGCTGCGTTAGCATTTTATTTAAATAATTGGTATAGTCAATCATCCTACTAGGTATTTAGGAGACTACTATATCTTAAATTAAATGGAAGAAATATTACAGTATTACATTAAGAACATGCATTAACATGGTCCTTCAAGACAAAAGAAACCACAGCATAGCTAACCATATACATATATAAATAAATATATATACACATTTAACAACTAGAATGCAAAATTTAAAATAACCATCACATTTTAAGAGGCCAGAGACACAAAACTGGTAACTAGTGTTGTCACCACAGAACCGTAAGCCTGGTAATTCCTGAACATACTTAAAATCCCGACAAAGGTGTATTTTCAGCAGCCTTTTCACAGACTCTAAATGCATATACAGGCACGTCGTTATTTTGCGAGATACAATTCACAGTCGCTGAGCTTACAACGCACGGGTAAAACTTGAAACCGACTGATCTCGGGGGATTTAACATCGTAGCTCGCTTCAGGCTCGGCCCCGCCGAACACACAGACAGGCCCGGGGAAGGGAGCGAGCA
>JMFS01063811.1:0-14078 GCA_000699545.1 Podiceps cristatus
ACAGCTGTCCCCGGACGCACGCTGACGCCACCACCCGCAGCACCGTGCCCGGCGGGAGCCTGAGCGACCCCGGGGACGGTCTTTGGGCGCCAAGGTTCAGAAGGTGACGCTGCTCTTAGAAATACTTGAGACAGGATGAGGTTTATGCCGCTCAGCCCTGTTCCTTCGGTTAGGTTGTGTGAGATGATGAGCTGACGGAAGGAGAAGCCCCTCGGGAGCTCTGTCTCCACCGTGTCCACGGGCGGGGGAGCTTGCCCAGCTCCTGTGCCTTCAGCGGAGCTCTGGTATGGCGGGGCTGGGGTTTCTTTCTTTCTCCACTGAGGGATTTAAAATTGTTCTACAAGCAGTAGTTTTCAAAGCCTTTGCAGTACTCCAGTGAAGTGTTAAGAGCACCTCAGAGCCCGAGAAAAACTGTGGCGGGAGGTAACTTTCCCTAGGTCGTCCAGTAAATCACCCACCGAGGTGCCCCTGGATCCCAGCTCAGGTCTCTGCTGTAGTCCCTGATGCCACCACCTTTGCACGGATGTCATCAAGATGTGCTTTCCTGGCATCACTGTACATAATGGATTATTTTTCTAAAATTTTGTCATAGAGACCATACTAGAAATGTGAAAGAAAGAACACTTTCATTATGTATCTTTGAAAGGCCTGTTGTATTGTAGGTGGAGGAAACCTCTCTTTTACTTAAACTATCAAAAAGTTTCCTTCTTTCTGTGTATTTCTTGCTGATCATTTTTGATTGTGGTTTTTTCCTTCTGACTGTTGTGCTGTTTTATCACATTACACCAACACAACCTAGTCCTGTGCTAATGCTTTCTTTACTTTCTTTTTATTTAAAGTGTATTTTGTAGTAAAGTGATATTTGAGAAGCAGGGATACCAAGATAAGGTGCTGGGAAGTCAGGCAAGCTGAAAGCAATGGTGTAGAGTAGGAGTGCTGCTGAAATAAACTAAAATGTAAGTTTATAAACAGTGTGAAAGTTGATGCTGCTGTAAGTCAGCTCCCAAAAGGTGAAAAGAAATCTTAAAGAATACTGATGTTATTGCTGGTAGATACTGCAAGCCCTTAGTTACATAAGCAGTTCTTTGGAACTGGTTGGGACTGCATGGTCATGTTTGCAAATAGCATTTCATTTCTGATACTGTCTACTTATCTACACGACTGATTTCATGTGGTGACTCAAGTAGAATTCAGAATTTTCATGAATTTTATGTGAAGTGGGTCTTTGTGTCTATGTCTGTGTATCTTGCTAATAAACTACTTCAGTATTCTTTTTAATGACTATGATCTAATGTTGAGCTCCATTTTCAAAGTGTTACTGTAAGTTCTTCCTAAAGCACAAGAATATGCATTAAATGTTCAGTTTAGTGTCAATATTAACATTTTCACTTTAACATTTAATGGACTGAATGCAGGGTGTTATGTTACCTTTAGTTTGTATTTGATATCATTACCAGTATTATTCTTTGTTCACATGCTATAAATTCAGGACCACAACCTCTTGATTATTTAGGCTATTGAATGTGATATTGATCCAAGTATCTGGTGTGTCTCTCTATCCAAACCGTATCTTTTAACCACCCAGTTGCATATTTCCTGATTATGCTAAGTAAATTTGTATTGGTTTTGACAAGTTCCATGGGGAACTAATTTGTCTACTTACATGATGTCACCTCTAGGATTCATTTTGGAGTGCAATGGGGAGAGCAAACAAACTGTTACAATAACCAGTGGGTTTGGCTTGGTTTTCCTCAAACAGGCAGGCGTTTGGTGTCATCTGAGATGCCTCAGGGTACCCCTCCTGGCCTTTCCTACCCCTTCAGAGAGATGTGAGTCTCCATTATGTCAGTTGTCACGTACCTGACACAGTAGGGAACCTCAGATGGCATTAGCCAGCTCTTTGTAGATAGCTGAGTCAAACCTGGTGCATTTGTCTGGTTCCTTATCCTTTGTTAGCTAAGAATAAAAGTGCTGCAGATCACTTACCACAGTAACTTTAGTGATGTGACTAGAAAGTAGGACTGTTTGTCTGAATATACATAATCCTCTACCTACCTCTACCTTAAGAGTTTACCTACATCAACCAAACCTGCATATTCTTGTTATTTGTCCAGAACTTACAATAGGCAGTTTAAAGTATAGCAGGTAAGGTTAAAAAGAAAATTCTGATACTCAGAATACCCTAGAACTTTGCACTGTAGCTTCAGAATAGATGCAGGATGATGAATGCAGTTGGGGATAAATAATCTGTGTTGACCACGAGGAAAAACCAGTAATTGTACAAGAGTTAAGTGATTGTTTTAGTGACAGTCTGGTGGGAGATGAGAGTGGAGGAGATAATTTGGAATGGGATGAATGTTTACATTTAAACAAAATTGTGTGGCTGCTGAAATATTTTAAAATAAACATTTGAACAAATTTCAGACTTCTGATGAAGCTTACCAATGGAATGTGTGTGTCAGATATTCTGTTTAAAAACAAAGCTTTGCATATAATGTATACTGTGCAGTAAATGTTTGCGATTCACAAAGTTCAAAGTAGAACTTCAGCTGTCCTTTGAAAGAAAATATATGTAAAAACTAACTGCATTACGGTAAGTATAAATGCAGACTACTTTAAGAACAGAAGTGGCAAATACAAAAGGGTAAAATAGTTTTAATTGCCTGAAAAACAACCCCTAAGATCTTTGAGAAAGGAAAAGTGAGCATAGAAAAATAATATTTATGTGTAATAGGATAGTAGATGTGACAGTAATTCCTGTCATACTGGCTGAGATACATGTTGGTCTCAGTATATTCATGCTAGAAAATTATCAGTTGAATCAGAGAGACTTCTTTTTTACCAAAGCCTACATCTTCCATAAATGGAGTTATTTAGTATTGAAATATTTCAGACTTTCATCTTATAGGTGTGACCAGCTCTTTCACAATTATTTGATCTCATATAGCATATCCTAAGGGAGGTGTTAACTGGGGTTTTCCTGGGTCACCCCATATGCATCAGCATGGACTTGTGTCTAAAGGCCGTTATGGAAAAGGCCTTGTTTTCACATATTTTGAACCTTACGTTTAGAATTCTTGAATATTTTGTAACATATAAATAAAATAACTGGTGTGCTGCAGGATGCCCTCCACACACTGGAATGTAAACCAAAAAGGCTTTATATCACTCCGGGAGGCAGAAGTTGCTACATATTTAACACTTACAATAGGAAGTGTGTTTTGGAGGGATCATTGCATACCTTTAAGTGTGCAGAAAAAGACATCGGTTCTGAAGAGCCTGAGTTTCTTCAGTCTGAATGCTCAGGTCAGTGCCCTTAGAGCCTCAATAGAAATTCTCTTGTGGAAGATTTATCTGCTTTCAGCTATTTCTCTCCTCCGATCTAGAGGCCTCACATTGCTGGAAGATTTTACAGTCTTCCTGTTGCTCCTATTTCAAGGCCATACATCCCAAGAACTGCTTAGCTTCCAGAAGCTGCCATATTTGGAGCACAAAATACTCGTGAAGGCACCGTTGTGGTGCAATTTCTGCATGTCTGTAAAAGAGCAGCAACAGTGATACTGTGTACTAGGGAGTACAGTTGTCATAATACAAGAATCTTTGCGCAATGAATTTATTCATGCCTTTAAAAAGTAATAGCACTTTTCTTATTCAGAACCAAACCTGCTTTCTTTCATCGGTGCTTCTTGTGAAGGAGGTACTATGTCCTGCCTGCATGTAGCATTCTAATTATGTATTCATTGTATATATGAAAGCCATCACATGGGTTTGCAAATTCATCAAGGAAGGATTGATTTTAATTTTTGAAGGGACAGGATTTGGAGCTGCAAGACTGAATTGTGTTTCCCTCTCACACCCACCAAGCTTCACAGCAGTTTGACCTTGGATGTGCATTTAAAGTTTTGAAAAACTTTATGTGCAGTATGAAGCCTAGAATACTGAAGATGTCTTGATTCAGCACTTACATTTCTCAGATTACGTCATTAATTCTGTAGTGTTTGGGGAATTACCTTTAGCCTAAATTATTTATTAACATGCCTAAAATAACTTTTATTTAACTTCATGAGAAGTATGGCTAATATAAAATCACCCATCAGGGATGAACATTGCTTAAAAATACTGCAGCTACTGATCTCCACTCCATATTGCACGCATCTCTTCTTGAAATGCTTTAGGAGTCAGGCATTTTCTGATGAATAGGAACTTTTTCTTGGTAGTTGACAAGGTGAAGCTAACACCTACCATATTCCTTTTGATATCTTATTGTGAGCAAGAGATACTTTCCAAGCCTCTGGATAGCTTTACTGTGCAAGAGTCATAGTGTCACCTTGAATGTATTCGCTGATCATATATATCCTGTCCTGGTTATTGAATAGTGTTTCTTCATCAGTGGAAGTTATTCCCACTAATGGGAAATTTTCCATCATGGAGGGTGTGATTGCATTCAGCAGAACATACAAAATAGGCCTGTATATTAGACTATCCAGCATTTCAGTGTTTGTGATGCAGGTATTTTCTTGGTATTTTAAACCTTTTTGTAATATTATTATTTAAACAGTCTATTAATGTTTAAGAGGATTGAAATAATAGGAATTTTGTTTTCAGGGAATGTTCTCTGTAACCAAAACTGGAAAATCCCAATAGGTTGATGGGTTATTAGAAAGTATTCTAATAGGCATCTCAAAATGTTTTTAAGCAGCAGTATTAAATGAGGAGATTTATGATAATGAAAAGCAGAAAAATGTTCTTTGCTGTCATCAGATTTCTTAGCAGTTCTGTTGATAGCAATTGCTGAAGCCTAAGGTAAATTCAGTTTATTCCAAAAAAAAAATAAGAAAAGAAGATTTTTATTCTTTGTCATCTGAGGAAATTGTTCTGTGCCTTTTTAGGTGCTGGCCTACAGTCACAGTAAAAGCAAAATGGTAGTTTTAAGAATAAACCTACACAAAACCCAATTGGTTGCAATATTAGGTTTATAAACAACTGCTTTGCTGTATTAAACTTGTGTTATTAAGTTCAAATGGAGTTTTAATGCATTGCTTTATTCTACAAAATCTACATGTTCACCAGCATTTTTCTAATGTGGGAAGTATTTTACTACCTTTAAATCAGTTTTTATGGACTAAAAATAGAAGACTGGCATGAGTATTGGCCTGTAAATAGTAGAAAGTAATTACATGAAGACAAACTGTCAAAATTTTATCTGGAAAAGATCTATTCCATGTTACTGAGTTTGTCTTAACTACAGTAAGTACCAAGTATCCAAAAGCCCTGACAAAACTAGGTCCATTTTTGGTTAAACATGCAAATGACACAAGAATCCTTCTGGAAGAGGCATAATGATTTTACTTGAAGGTTAAATACTCTGAAAAATGATGCTGTTTTACACTGTAGCCCTGCTGATTCTGTGTCAAATGCTAAAAAATTTGAAGCAATAGGAACAAGAAAATGCTGTTATGGTCTGTGAGGGCTTGGTGTTAATAGGTTTGTTTCCTCCAGAAGGTACAGTATTATGTTGCTTTGTGTGTCACCCAACAGTGTTACTTTCATATTTTTTCTTGGAACTGCTAACATTTATTGCTCCCTAGCTAAATAAGGACACAAGACAGAGTTGCATTTACTGTGAATTTTCTTGTGATTTTTTTTTTCCCCCCTTCCTATTTTGACTTAGGATTTGCAAGTTTCTGGAGAGTAGAGACAAATGGAAAGGTTACTTTATGTGTGGCACTCCTGTTACACATCCTGGGCCTTTTTTAAAGTCTACAATGGCTTCCAGATCCCTTCCAGCAGAGCTCAGATTATCTCTGTTTTGTATTTTGGCTTGATTTCTAGATTTGCACTTGCTCTGCTTGCAGTTTGTTTTTCAACAAGTTCTTCAATGTATTAAGTTTTAATTTGCATTTTGATCTTGTCTGCTTGTGGACTGAAGATGATATGAACCCTACCTACTTCACAAACATTTTTCTCTACTGAAATTTATTAATGTATATGGCCAGCTGTGAGATGTATTCTTGCAGTGTGCCACATGAAATTGCATTCCGTTGACAGTGAATTTTAGTAATCACTTAATTTGTACAACAGTTTGTTTCTTCTTTAAAGAAACTGCACTCATAGCTGCAATTTCATATCAGTCCCTTGCTAAGATGTGATTTTGTATCAGTCCTTACTGTCCTACGAAAATGTCATGTTGGACAGTTACTGAAAGCCTTACTGTAGGCAGTATAAATTGCCTATTACTGGGTTCTCCTTCTGTAGTAGGCTGGTTACCATATCAAAAGGAAATTTCATTGGTTTGATGTTTGGATTATTTTCAGGCACTTCATCCTTCAGGTGCTTACGTGATGATTTAACTTGTTTCAGCATCTTCCTGAGTATAAAAGGGAGATGGATTGGTTTACAGTTTCTTGAGTCAGACTCGTTTCTCCTTCTGAAGTTGCATACTATTTTTGCCTCTCCACAGTCTTTTGGGAACTTTGCCCTTCCTTTGTGCATTATTGAATGTAACAGCTAATGTTTAGGGATGGCTTTAGGTAATTCCTTAAGCACTCTGCAGTGAACTTCATCATTCTCAGAGTGTGTCTGGCTTCTTTTGCTATTTTTCAGCCTATTCTTTTTTCTTCAGGCCTGTAGTCCTGTCTTCCTGGTAAAAATGTTGCACTATTTTATATAGGCTTTGTTGATAACGATCAGTTTTCCTGAACTCCTTGATCATCTCTACAAGAGATATTACAAATAATTTGGCTGAGTTTGCTCTAGTTGCTGCCCTGAATTCCACTTCTTTTTTTGTGCTTCTTTCATATCTTCCTTTCAATATGCTAGTGAATTCTCTTGACTTGTGATAATGCTTACTTGAAATGTATTTCTGCCCTTAAAATCTCAGCCAATGCTTTCCTATTAATCTGAATAAAATACAACCGCAGCGTTTGTAACGTATTCCATGTTCATACCTTTATCTTGTTAGCACAGCTCCACATTGATAATAGAACATTTCCTTCTCAAGGAAGCAGCATGAAAAGAGTAAAAAAAAAATGCTTGTATGTGATGGCTAGGACATGGGACATTCTGTGTAGTTTTACTTGCTTTTTTAGGGGACATTTTCTGCCTCCATACAAGTTACTTGCCTTTGCTGGGCTGTTGTTTCAGATTAATAATTAAACTGCTGTGATGTGCACCTAACGTGCATGTTTCAAGGGCTAATTCGTCACTACTTGTAAAGGTACTGAGTAGTTTTGATAGAAAATGCTGTTGTGAGTGCAAATCACTGTTTGTATCTGCAAGATATTTCTAGTGTTATTAAAAAAGAGTATTAAAGCCACTTGCCTAAATAGGAGTGAAGTGTGGTAGGTTCTACATATACACAACCAACCAAGTCTCTTCTCTATGTGAGAACATCAGGTTTTTTGGTGTTCTTGCAGGCACTGTTCTGAGAACCAGTACATTTGAAGTTGAAGAACCTGCCTAGAACAGAATACCCTTTCAGTTAAAATTTCATTCTGCTCTAGGGAGGAAATATTACATTTGTAAATTTAGCACTAAGTGTTGCATTCTTGGTGAGCCCAGTTCCAAGTACAGTTTATGGCCTGATTGTCAAATAAGTTATAGAGAACACAGTAGAAATATTTAATGTATTAAGGGCAGAATTTTTAAAAAGGGAGGAATGGAAGCCAAATGGAATTTTAAGTCCTGTTGGCTTGTCCATGGAATTTGTGCATCTGTAAGTTGGATGTTTTTAAAAATGGCTCTCTAAATTGGTGACTAATAGAGATCTTCCCATGATAATGGTACAAAAAGCTTACAAGTTACCATTAATAATTCAACTGAAGATTGTTGGAGTCTGATTCAGTACCTCCTGAAAATGATGAAAAGTTTCTCTCATTGATTTTATCTTTTTAGGTCACTCAGATGAAATAATGGGCTTTTGGGGGATAATTTTACTCCTTCCAATGCATCTAGGCAGCCAGAGTTGAAAGTCACGTTACAGGAGAAACAGATGATGGAGTTGGCTTTGATGGTGTTTATATACAAGTATTTACAAGGATGTATAAGATCCTGTTCTCCTGAGTGCAGGAAGAATCAGGCAAAGTGAGTTTCTCTCTGCCAGCTTTCCATAGGAGAAGCTCAGCGGTGGCTTTCCTTGGGAAGGGAAGTGGGAGGTGGGCTGCGCAGTAGCTATTACTGCTGTGCAGCATGGGCTCTGCATCAAATGGAACAGCAGCAGTGCCCTGCCTTCCCTCCCAGCCTCCCTCCATCAACTCACAGGCACGTCTGATGCCGCAGCCTTCACTGTTATGCGCTACTGAGGAGCTGGCTGTTTTCATTATTCCATTTCTGTCTTTTTCTGTCTCTTTTCTCTTTCATTTTAGCACTCTCTTTCCATCTCAAAAAATATCAAGATGAATGCTTTCCCCTTAAACCCTATGAATTCCTAAACAGTCTTATATTTGATATTGCTTTGGATGGAAACAGGTCTTTTGTAGCTGTTTTAAATGAGAGATGTAAAACCTACTGGTTTTATCCAGCCAGATTTTCAAACATCCCAGAAGAACAGCACTGTATTTGGATAATCTGTGTATAAATACAAAAAACAGAAGCCCTGTGTATATGTTTGGGAGGACCTAAAACTCTATAAAAGAACAAGAGTGGATCACTAGTTTTGTTAATGAAGCAGATGTAATATTTAGAGATTTTAGGGAGATGTGGTATTTTTATCGGTATCTGTGAAAAGAGGTTGGTTAATCAAAACAAAGGTTTGTTGAAAATATGTTCATTAACACTGAAAGATGAGTTGATAGGTCCAAATCCCTCTGCAGTGGAGAGAGAGATTTTTCTAAATGAAAATATGGAGGTACTGCTGGTGAGCTAGAAGTCATTTGGAAGTATTTCTGTCTTCTCACACCACTGCTCAGTGCCTGTTAGAAGTCTGCTTCTCTGCAGCAGCAATGAGTGTACAACAATGATGTCTTTTCAAGTTGAGTAAAATTCTGCTTCAGACATGACCCTGCTTGAATATTTCTCTCTGTGGAACACAGTATTGCACACTGAAAGACACGTGAAAAGTTGAAATGGACACTTATGGGTGCATATGTGTGTGCAGTTCCTATGTAAATGCTTTTTTCAGGGGGGGAAGGGCTTTTTCAACCTGTTATTATATATGACTTTTGCCTTTATAACTTTTCTATGATTCAATCTGGTTTTGTTTTTGTGTTTTTTTTCATATTTCTGTGTAAATATGGTGAGAAAAATATGAGATTGCTAGAGCTTATGATACCCATTCTTTGATCCATGATTTTAAATCTATGATTTTAAACCTATGACTTCTGGAAGAAAATTGTAGGCCTAAATGCTTTGCTGTGTGAGGGGAAGGTATACAGAAGGAAAAGCCATAGGATGACTGTAAGTGTCATAAAACCAGAACAAAAAGCTTTCTGTAAATAGTAGCATGGTCCCAGTTCAGTGAAGTGCTTAAGCATATGCCTAAATCCCTCCTTGTTCAACAAAGCACTTACATGTGCATTTGAATTCTGCTGAAATAAAGCATTAAACATCAGGCTTAAGTGCTTTGTTGAATTAGGGGCTGTATCTGTGCAGACAGACCTGAAGAGAAAGATGGTTTTCTTAATGGGAAAATGGTATGCTGTAAGCCTTTGTGGCATATTTTCTATGAAATTTCAGACATTGTGCGCTGACCAATTAACTTGAGAACTATTGGATATTAAAGTATTAGAGAGTGTTCTGATATTCCAAAAAAATTTGTTCTTTTGTTATTTGCAAGTTGGTCAGACTTAATGATAACTGCTGCCATTGTAACAGTAGGACCTGTATTATCTACTGAAGTGAATTTCCAGTTTCTTAGTAAAACTAATGCAAGGAAGATTTTCCTCATGACATCAGTGAAGCTGTCTGTACTCAGGAATTCAAAGCATGGGTTTCTTAATCCAGGTACCCCAGTTAGCATTCTGTCAAGGAATTTTTAAATATGTGTAAAGGCCATTGTGGTTCTTAAGTTTTGAGTTAATTACAGGAGACCTCTTAGGCGTATTTTCTCAGAAAATATTTGGCACCTATTTTCTTAAAATGAAATCTAGTTAACCATTTCAGTTTTTCAAAGTATTAGTCACTTTTGACACTATTCTAACAGGGTTCCTAACTTTTAGTAGCTATTTTTAGTCATATTGTCTGAAAAGAGTCCACATGTTACCAGTAGTTGTGATGACGGGCTGGATCAATCAGAAGGTGATAGTTAAAATGTGTGTCTCGATCAGGCTAAAATAATGATAATACAACGCATCTGTCTTTTTTATAACATGGACATATACAGCCAACCAGACAATTTTTTCATTGTAGGATAATGGATGTTATGAAACTTAAATTTCCATTGTGATGGAATCTTCAGTGTTTCAGGGGTTCTGAGGGACAGACTTGGCTTTTGAGAAACCTGCTCCAAGTCCCTGGCTCTGATTCACAGCATAGCTTTCACATCTTGGATCACTCAAAATTAATCAGACCCAAGATTCCCCAAATGTATTTCAGTGTATTAGTTATGAGAGTCACCTTCACAGCTAGGATACTCTTTTTCCTTTCCAGTGAAAATCTGAGTGAAGTAGGTAAGTAGTGTGTAGCTGAACTTACGATAAAGCTAAGTTTTGACCAAAAAATGTTCTGATAAATTTATGAAGCAGAATTAACATGGTGATGTGGAGGAGCAAGTGGATCTAGGAAGACCATGTTCAAAAATAGTCTTGAAGTACTGGGACTCTTTAAAAAGAAGTCTGTAAAGCCCAAGTCATACTTAGTGCTAATTACCTATCGATCAGTGGTAGAGCACACTGCCTTTGCTTTCTTTGCTTCACTGTTTTTCAGTTGAGCAAACCCATACATCTATTTTGTGTTTGTGCATTAAGTCCCCATCAGGAAAAGCTCACTGTATGAATGGTTATGTCAAATGTTACACATTTGAGCTGACTAAAGAAATTCTAATCTGCATCTTCACATAGGAAGTTATAAAGATATTTCATAATTGCAACCAGATCAAGCCTATAAAGTCATAATAAGCTCATGTAAATCTCCCAAGTGTAATAAAGTTGACATAGTTCAATTGTATAATTAAAAACACCCCTCTGTAAATATTTGAGTTGAAGTCCTTTGTTGCTTTACATTATATTTGATTAGAGCACATATAGCTTTGAACAAGTGACGTTTTGATCCAATTCAAAAGGTCAGCTCTTAGGAATCATGGTTAATGTCATAATGTTCTCTTACTTTGTGTACATTTGGCACTTTAAGTTATACAAAATTAGCTTTATCTGTTTTGCACTTCCTATTATGTGAATGGCAGTTTCTGTTTTGTTAAAGTACTTTGGCAAATAAATTCTTTAGTTATTTAGTCCAATGATTGTGCCAGAGGCATTTAATGGGGCTTTTTCCTAGATGTTTCTTTTCTGTTTGAGATGACCAACAAATGAATATGGAAGCGCATGTAGAAGTGTATGTGCAGAAATACAAGAGTAAGATTGTAATAAGGGAGGCAAAAATTTATCTGTCAACTCAGAGCAATTTATATTCTCATCCCAAATTCTTCCTGAAGCTGGAAGGCGGGTTTCCAGCAGTTACGTTCATGTATCTGCTTCTGTATGTCTGTGGCAGTCTCATGCTTTAACGTGGTGGGACTCATAGCATTCTTTTGTATTCACTTTTCTCATTCTTAGATGTTCAAAGGTGTGGTAACAGTGGTCAAAGTATCTTTGTTCTGAGAAACTCCGAGTATTTTAAAGTTCTGGGGTTTTTTCTTTTTTTTTTTTTTTTTTTTTTTTTTTTTTCCCCCCCAGTCTGTTATCCAAGGGGCTTTTTAGCATCTTGCAGGTTGGTAGGAATTCAAGTTCTTTGCAAATTAGTCCAGCTGTGGTGATCTTTGCTGTATTCATAGAAATAGCAAAACATTATTTGTTATTTATATGAATAGCTGTTTCAGATTATTATAAGGTAAAAGGTTATATTTAAATATACCATACATTAAAAATATACTTCAGAAGGTACTAATATACATCCTAGTATCTGAGCTTTCTGAGGGACAAATAACTTTGTATGTATGTAGAACTAGGAATTACAAAGAAATGTGAAGTGCTTCCTATCTGTAAACAGTTGTGAAACCCTGCCCAGCTATAATTAGTAAGGAAGGCTGCAGGCTGAAGATTTGATCTTAGAAGACACTGATTTCAGTAAGGATGGTGCTAGAATTCTGTAGCAAGTGGGGCACCAAAGAGTATGCATTGTCTAGATGAATATTTAGCTGTGTGAGTATTTAGACAGGTTAATTAAATAATTTAATTTTCTCATTCTGGCACAAGTTTTTCTGTGCATAATCTCCATGATATTTGAGGGTTTCCTTACAAGTTGTGGTTGCTGAAGTCTAATAACACTGCAAAAATGATATTTTGTTTCTTTTTTGACTCTCCTTAAAAAAAATTAAATCCTTTATAATTGTGCAGAAAAAAATTTAAGATATCTCAAATGTTACTTTAAAAAGAAACTCCCAGTTTTTCTTTTGCCTACTTCCTCATTTTTGGAAGGGGTGACTTGATTAGGATTTTTTCAATTTCTTGGTAATAATGGCTACAAGATAATTTTGGGGCTGCTTTGGGAGCCAGTTCTCTGTTACAGTAGTCAGCATTAATACAGATGCATGAAGTTTGTACGTGTAACATTGCTCTTTCAATGTTCAAATAGTGTAAAATAGCATTTAAACTCACTGGGGCAGGAAAGGCATACAAAGTGGAGTATCCAGTTGCCAGCAGGTTTACAGACACAGAATCATTTATTACACTTGAGAAAAGTGGCGAAAAATTAAGAAAGTCTCTGTTAAATTTAAGCCTTGATATGCTCTGTGGTGCCATTTTACTAGAACAGATAACAGAAATCAAGTAGTAGCATTCAGCATTCTTCTGTACTTGGCGTTTTTTTGTTGTTGTTAGGTTTTGTTTGTTTGTTTTTTAAGAGCTCTTTCCTCTAGGAATTAAATTCAGGATAAGCTCAAACTTAATACCAAATCACCATGAATAAGGCATTCTTTTCAGCTATGTTATATTGAATTCCAGTGTAGTTATGGTGACTAGAAGGTGGTGTTAGAATAAATCCTCCAAATAATAATTCTAACTGTAGACTACAATTTAAGAAGATTCACCTTTGCTGGTTGTCAAATATTTTTTAAAATTAGCCTTACGTAAAAGGCTTTTTTAAGGAATGGTAAAGTTATAAAATTAAGTAGTCCCAGATTAGGATATTCTATAATCTCTCTCTTTACTGGGCAGCCTCAGTAGTGAAAGGGATGCCATGCGAAGTAGTTGATCACAGCACAGTGTAGCTGACTTTTGTGTGCTCCTGTGCTACAAATATGACATGTATCTCTACAGACAGCAGAGTTCAGTGTATTGTGTGTGTTTTCACTATGAAAAACTTCAGGTCTAATAACTGTGTGAAGTGGATGAAAGCGTAAGAAATGAATTATATTCCCAGGGCTCTTTTAAAAGAGCATTCAGGGAAATCCTTGGTCGAATATGAAGTTAGACTCTCAGGTGCGAAAGAGCATGTTCAGTGACTGCTCAGAATCCAGCTTTACTTCCTCTGTCTTGCAATACTGGAAATTGGAAGAAAATTAGTATTTAGAATGTTAGGATTGAATAGGCCATAGGATCTGCCGGTATTGTTACCTAAGGCAGCCAGGCCAGGGCAAACGAAGGAAACGCCTTGACCAAGAGAAAGTTTGTGGTATAAGATGAGCGAGGAAGTTTTGGTTTGTTTTTTTAATCTCAAACCAGATTACTTCAAGTATTGAATAAAAACGAAAATAAGGCCATGGGTGTTGAGAACCTTTGGAAAACGTTTTTTATTGAATCGTTAACGTAAGTTCTGAGGAGGTTAAGAGGAAGAGGCAGCTGATGAGGCAAAACCTTCAGTGGCCATAGTGCCTAAAACTCCATAAGAAACCTGCACAGAAGCAGAGGGTGGTAGTGGTTTATTTACAGGTTTTGTGTGTGTGTTTGTTGTGTTGGTTCCTCCCCCCGCTCTGCCCCCCCTGCCCCGCC
>KL270750.1:2411-24309 GCA_000699545.1 Podiceps cristatus
GGGGGTTGGACCCGATGATCTCTCGAGGTCCCTTCCAACCCCTACAATTCTATGATTCTATGATTCTATGATAAGTTGATACAAAGGCTGACATTGGGTCAACAAAAGAACCATTTTCTGCATGTTGGTCTGCAGAAAGGGAAAATTAATGTAGATAACTGAGGGAGAGGAGCTGCAGCCTCACCTTAGGAAGCCGTGCAAATTTCTTTTGGAATATATACAATTATACAAAGATGAAGTGATTTACCTTATAGAGCTATTCTCACCCACCAACTGCGGATTCATGAGAAAAAGAAGGTCTATTGAATTCAGAATAATAATCCTTCTTGCAGATTGACAAAACCTTTATACTTTCTTCTTGTCAATATAAGTAGCTCATTGGTTACAATAAACCACAGGAGCCACAAGCAGTTGTGATATTGGTGGCAGACGCCAGGATATGCAAGATCTCTTGGTAACCCCTCTGAATTTCTTCTGGCAAAAGCACATGAAAATATGCAATTGTGGCATGTACCACCACATTAGTTTATTAACTCCTGCACAATTCTTTGTAACTCTGTCAAAAAAACTAACGTTGTTAGGATATCTCACAGATAACTAATTAAACTTTGTATTTCTTTGTTATTTTATTTTTTTTTCTGGAAATTTTATTTGCTTTATAAAATATGATTGGGGCAATTTGTTTTGTCCATAGCTTTATTTTCTGCATCAGCATTTTAGCTGTTAAAGCACAGATGCTGGATTGTAGCAGTGGGACTGTGCAAATCCCCTCCCTCTGAGAAGAGAGCTTGAAGGGTAATCAGCTATAAATCATACCCTAAAGAAGTGACAACTCTTGTTGAAAAGAAAGAACATATTACTTCTGATACGCTATTTATCTAGATATTCAATCTCCTTCTGTTGAGTTAATCCCCTCCTCATTATTACATAGTTTTATATACCATAATACTAAAGGGTAGAAACAAAATCTTCCCATACCTCACAGCTTCCTGAATACCTTGCAGTTTTTATTTAAGAGAGTATAGTTTTTTTAAAAAAAGCAAAACCAAACCCAAGAACATTTTAGTCCCCTTTAAATTCCTCCTTAGTGAAACTAACATGTTTCTACTGGAAGGAATTGATTTAAGGAGCCTGTCTTTCACAAAGAATTTCTGAAAGTTAACATTAATGACCAAAAATGGATTGGGGCAGCCAAGATTTCCTTGTGGGAAAAAAACCCAAAAAACCAAAAACAAACAAACAAAAAATCCCCAAAACAAACAATCAAACAAACAAAAAAACCCCAAAACATCAGCTGTTAAAGAATATATTTTTCTGACAAGTGGCATAGAGTTTCAGAGACTACAACAGCATATGTTTTAAGACATATTTAACATTCTTAACACAGTTATTTGAAATATCTTTGATTATAAGCACTGTGGGATACTAAAGACTCTGGAGGAACTCTGTGATTAAAAAGGTCTCTAGTATGCTTTATATAAATATATATATATGTGTGTGTGTGTGTGTATGTATATATATAAACACATCCTCCTCCTTAATACCCTAGGCACTGTTTGAAAGATTTATCTGTCACTTCCAGAAAGGCCAGATGTTCCCACCTGAAGGGGAATAAAAAAAGAAAAAGAAAAAAAAAGCTACAAAAATCGACTGAAAAATGTCCTCCCAAACCCAGTCTCAGGGGCTGCAACCGAACCAAGGGAACAAGGGTCATGATGGCATTAGGGGAATGACGATGATTCTAATGAACAGAAATTAATGGTAAAATGAGATAAATTAAAATTTTCTATTTGGGACAGAGAAATAGTAATAAGTTGCCCACATACAAGAAGCAGCGCAAGACTGACTTCAAAAAAAAAATAAAAAAATAAAAAAATATCTATGCTGAATACTTGTAGTGCAACTTGTCAGTCACAAACCAAAACTTCAGCAAAACCACATGTACTGTATGCTTATGTCTAGCTGTTAAAATGTGCTTCGTTAAATGGGGTTCTAATGTGAGATTTGTACTGAAATGCAAGCAGCTTGCTTGCTTCTGGAGAGTTACCTGACGGGAGATTGATGCACAAGCTGCAGAAATGTGCAATGCTGTCCCAAGTTATTACAGAACTAAATGCCATGTACAGCAACTGGCTGTCTTTTACTTGATGCATTTGGATGTCATATGTTCATCCTGGAACCTATGTACAGAATAAATAACTCATTTTTTTACCTTGTACAAAATTGTACAACTTCTGTAGTTCAGTATCTTTGCACTTTTAACTAGTTTACTCTGAAAGATTGTTAAACTTTAAGATGGTGAATTAGGTCATGAAACATGAAGAATTTCATAGTGATAGTTTTTAAATAATTTAATTACTAGGGTAAGAGCACTACCAAGGCTTCCATCCATTCTTCTCAATACTCTACAAATGTTACTGTAATTTCTGTTATATTTATAATAAAAGAAATGCTCATCTGCCTCAAGAGTCTTTGCCTTGAAGAGTTTCCAATCTAAGTGCAAAACAGACACAAGGAATAGAAATAGGATGTAGTATGTGCTCACAAAGATTTTACAGCTGTAGTGAGGGGATGACGAGGACTGGAGACTGATAACTGCAGAGCCACTAGCTAAAGCACAAGCCTGGATCTTTAATATTCCCTCTGTCCTGCAGAGGGCTTCCTACTGTGCACAGTGAATACGACTGAATAGCCACAAAAATAGCCCTAATGTCCTCAGACAAACATATCATCTATTATTTCTCTAGTTTACCCAATACACAATCTGTCTATGTGGGTTTTGGAGGTATCTTTTACATGCGTTTTGGTGGATAAAGTGACTTAGCATTTATATTAAAGGATCATTTACAGAGGCAGAGAGATTTTGGTGGGATCTTTTTCAGCCTGCTTACTATGGCACTTTCATTCAATGCATTAATGCTTTTGCATCTCTAGCTGCTACCATTTTGTAGTTCTTTTGATTGACAGTGAATGTAAGTGAGCAAGTCGTCACTGGGAAGGTAAGCAGGGCTCCAACACAAACACTCTCATCTTGATGAGTAATTACATTGCCTCTGCAACACAATCAGTCTCTGCTGGCGAATGGACTGAGAAGCCCAAATCCACAGATAATCCAGTGTTTGTCACAAAGGCTACTTGCAGCTACAATTGACATTACCAGAAAGTTGAAGAAAAATTGGCCCTGTTGAAATGTTGCTTCTTTGTTTGATTTTGAAGTTAACTCTTAACAGCCAAACACTCATTCACAGAAAACCAAGCTGTATGGAGTTAGCACTGTAAGGAGTGCAAATTAATGTTGGTTTTACACCTGGCAGGAGTTTTACAATCTGTGCTGCTTATTGCAATATAGTTTTGTCAAACATTACTATTACTCTCTTTATCTATTTAATTTACCTTGTTATGGACTTACTCCAAAAAAAATGATGGCATCAGTGAAAAGGACCTCTTTAGCTTCAGAGCATTCATGGTCAACCACTTATATAGTCCAAATATTTTTAATACAAACCTGTAGCCCTGTGAGAAACCACATGCCAACTAGAAGCTGCAGCTCAATGATTTAATTTTTAAAATATTTCAGAAGAATATCACCTGTAAGCAGTAGTATGTTGAAAAAGATCCTTATTTATTCAAATATCACTTGACTGAATTCTTTTAATACTATCTAGCAGTTTCCACTGGCTGTTTTTAGTTTCTATGGAAACCATTTCAATTATTATCTTTCTCATAGGACTGAATAGCTGCATAGACTACCTGTCCACATATGGATACTTGAACTCTTAAATGAAATATCTATACCCTTAGCTCCAGAAATAAAGGATTTGTTGGGTACTATAAGTCCATTTCATTTCCCAGGATCAAATAATTGAGATGGTTTAGAAAACTTGGTATTTGAAGTGCCATGGCATAATCTCTAGTGCATCCTACTGTATTCTGCAGGTTAAGGATCACAACAATTTCCTAACTTCTATGGTGATACTACAGTAAAAATAACCATTACAAAGAGAGGAGGAAAGGGTTATTCATCTCAGTTGTGGGAGAAAGCCTTTTTTGCTTGCCAAGGGGGTTATTGGTTTCAGTACATACTGATCTGCAATTTGATTTATTCTTTCTACTGACATTACTTAAAATTTTCTACTGAAGTTGAGCATGGTTGTCAAGGAGGTGGCTTTACAGATCCTTAAAATTTTAAACTGTTTAATATAGTTTATATTTTGGTATTTTACAATGTGCACCTTGGATAAATGACTATGCTTTTTTAGCCAACTTGTATTCAGCTAATGCTGTTAAGCATGTAAAACCTAAACCCACAAGAATGAGTTTAAAAGCAGTGTCTGCAATGCCAAGACATAATCTCTGGCCCCCAAATCAAGGTACTTACCCTTCAGGTAACCCTAAAGTCAAGGGTTCTATTATTCTCAAGTACATGAACAGAAGGCAGAAAGCATTAAGACTGACTGAATTCTGAATATTTTTCTAGGAAAACTTGGCAAATATTTAGGAAAATATATCACTTATATCGTACTGAGAAATACCATATTCTGGACCCAGTGTAGTTATGGAATAGCTTTCTTATTTGGGGGGAAGGTGGAAGCGACATTTTGTCCTCATATCAGATAGAAAGGGGTGAATAAAAGGTGGGTTTTTTTCTTCTTTTGCCAATAACTAGTTCAGACATTGGATATAGCTGCAATTCTTTTTCTCCATGAGCAGAGATCTCTCTCAGAAATGATTGATGGATAAGACTTTCTGCCCCCAAAGTATACTCTGCCAAAGACAAAGAGACCCAAAGCTACTTTTAAGGGTCTTATGAGGCCACATCACAGTGAACTCAACTATCACTGCATTATATCTTTCATCCCCTTTCCTTATCAAATACCAACCTTAAAAGAAAACAGTAGCCATAGCAACAACAACAAAAAAACAAATAAGAAAAAAATCATCCGAAGTTTAGAAGTGCAAACATTTGCGGTGGCTCCTAAACTTAGGATATATTGTATGTGTCCACCAGAAGTCATATTTATTTGTCTTTTCCTGCAACCAGTTCTTCACTCATTTGTACTGAAAATGGCTCATGAATTTCTCATGTCTCACTCTGTTTTAGAGAGAATTTCAGGCAATTCTAGTGCATGTTGAGCCATATTGAATATATTAGTCATCTGTACAAGAAATTTTAAGAACCTTTGACACAACAGTGATTGAGCTCAGCTGTAGAAATATGCATCTTCTCTACTCAGGATCCACTACAATGTAAGTGATTTGTGAAGATGGTGTTTCAAACACTACTCATGATTCTCCTATTTTGCTACTAGAGTTGTGTAGGCTCTGAGCAGTGAATCTGATTCAGTGCATGAGCAGCACCTGTTGTGTTCAGCATGACAATAACTTGCAAACTACCTTTTTAGATGAGCACATGTACTACATTTAGAAGCTCAGGAAGCCCTTTCCAATTAAAAACAGATTGTCTTTTATAGAATCTATAAATGTGAACTAGAGTATCTGTCCTATATTCTTTTGCATTTTTCTTCTCTTTGTAACAAGTCTACCCCAACTGTTCTCTGCTTTATTGTCCTGATAAGACAATTTCCTTTTCCTTGCCATCTGTTGCTAAATTTGCAATTTTACATAAGATCACTATGTATATATAATATTTTTTTCCATTTGTTACTTTAGAGAACTTACTATAGACAGGCAAAATGGTAGTTCTATTTTTAACTTAGCAAACCCTATCCTGATGGTTGGATTAAAAAAAAAAAAAAAAAAAAAAATAAATAAATAAAAAAAAAGAAAATAAGATTCTGCCTTTGTGAGGGGATTTGTTGGTTAGAAAAAAAATTATTCCCAATTTCATCTCTCTCTTTAAACTTACAGCCTATTTCTTTTGAGATCTTATCATTTCTAAAGGTTGATTTTTATTCAGCTTAACAGTGGTCTAGTGCATTTCCTATTAACTGCTTATATGGCTGCTTTTGATGGAGTATTCCTTTAAATTGCCAAGAATCTGTAGAGACAAAATTAATTTTTCTGCAGCATTGCTATAGTTACTATGTACCCATGTGGAGGTATTTTTTTCTGTTTGTTTTCTTTTATTCCTAAATCTCCACATAAATGCTTGTCAAATTTAAACCTCTTTGATGCTCTTTGGATGCTGAAAAAAATCTTATGAAAATCTGTCCATGAGGATGCTACTCATAATCAACAGAGTTCTCAAAGGAAAAGGAAGAAGCAGTGAATAGATGTTCTGCTTCATAAATAATTTAAAATCGAGGGAGTTTTACAAAAAAAATCACGGTCATATATGAAAGTAGAGTTCTCAAATATGCATGCATAAATCTAATTAAGAGATGAGATACTCATTAAGGAAAAATTCTTATAATTTTGTTTCTGGTGCTGAGACTTCCAATAACCTCATTGCCATTTAAGTTTTCTCATTTGGGACTCTAAAGGAACCAATCTCATTTGTTTTGTTTTCATGATGCATGTTTTCCCACTTGGATTCTCAAGAAAACAAAGCTTATTTAACAGCATTGACTATCAGTCCTGTCAACCAGTCCTTCATTATTTCTGCCAGCAAGTTTAGAAGCTAATATCTGTATTTGACAAAGGGGCAAAGATATCAAAAAACATTGAGTTCCTCCATGTCTTATGGAAACAAGAAGATAGCCCATAGGATGGAGATCCTCTTAAGTTGCAGTGGGAGTCCAGATATTCCATGGATTCACATGGGAATTCAAGAATGAGAGGCCAATTTATAGGGACAGAGGGCTTACTAGTCTCAGCACTTACTGAACTATTTTCTTTTTGAATCATCTTTTTTTAGGCAACAGCTGCTTAAAAAATACAAGGACTCCTGAATACCTTCTATGAACACTGAAGTCGGTTAAAAGGCAAAACCATCTCTCTGAAGTCATCAAGATACATCACCTTTCTCCCAGGTTAATGCATTTATGACAAATGAAAAATGACCTCAGGAAAATGCTGCTCATTGCTCATGTCAATAGTTTGGTTGTTCTTCAATATAGTGTAACTAACATTTGGTATATTCAGAAACCTCCCAGTACTGTGCATATCTATTTATCACAGGATGCCAGAGTGACAGTCAAACTCACTAGTGTCAAGATGCAAAGCTGAACCATTTCAAGGGGACATAGTCTTGAAGAAAACGCTTGTTTTCATCTTCAAACATGGTTCTCTAAAGCAATATGTCAGGGCTTGAGCAACTGGAGTGAAAATTATTATTTAGACATATTTTTAAAAGAATAAAGAACAAGAGTATTTTTTAACCATATAACACAATTTATTAATGTATGTCTACATTATTTATCATGAAGATTGTTTTGTTAAAGTTAGTATATTTGCATTATTCCTACTTGTTTTCAGATGAAGTGATATGTTACATATTATTATTTTATTTCTGACCTGCTAAAGTATTTCATGTTAAACATAAATTTCTCCTAGCAGGATCTTTCCTTGTAAGAAATTGAGGAACACAAAAGTGATACTGCAGTAATATATCAAAAATATTAACAGTCTTCAGTGTTTAGCTTAAGTACACGGTCATTGCCTCACAGAGATATACCATACGCTTAGAAATGAATACCTGAATAAAGTTTTCTATAGAAAATTACAGGTTTTAAAATGCATTTAACATTTTCTCTTACTCATTCACTGAAAGCCTAAAGTATCTATGGCAAATTAAAAATTATTTCAGGAAAGTAGTATCTGAGCCCCTGACACAGTTTGTTCAGTCCTTAATGTACATACTGAAGAACATAGAGTTCAGGAATGTGCATTTGATTTATTCTATTAAAGAATTAAAAAAAAATCTAAAAGCTCATTCGGGAAATTTTATTTGTGTAAAGGAACTTCAGAAAATTTTCATTTCTTTAATGCTAATTTTATTTGTACCTGTATCTGATACCTGTCAGATTGAGAGCAAGTGTTCTGTAGACTGATATGATTGCTGCTGCAGAAAACAAACTGAATCCTTTTCACTATGATTCCAATTAAAATTAATGAAAATAAAGTGTTAATATTTCATTAATGGTAAACTGTCTTACAATTAGCGGAAAAAGGGAATGGGAGAGAACCTAAGCAATAAGAAATTTCTCTTCTGGTGACCCAACTGGTTATAAATAATAACATCTTTGGGGGAAAAAAAAAAAAAAAAAAAAAAAAAAAAAAGACTTAATCAAGGAGAATTTCACCTGTTATAAAAACTATCTGAATTTGGATAGTCATTATAAAGAAGATCTCTTATGTCGTGAGATCAGTGAGTATCTTCCAGCTGACACCAGCAGCCCATTAAAAGAGCTTCCTTTGTGAGCAAGATTTCATACCACACACAGCAGTAACTCTAATTCCATCTGAGTTTCAGAAGAATTTAGATGGTTGCAAATGTTTGACTTATAATTAGCGGGCAGTAACAATTGTAAGTGAGGTACCCTTTCTTTTCAGAGCTAATACACTGTCACCTCTCTATTGCTGTTCAGGTTATTCAGGTGCTCGTGTCCAGGTCCCACCAGGGATGCTGCTACCGTTACCACAGATGCTCTGGGGCATCTCTTCAGGCTCAGACATGACGCTGAAAGAATACATGCTTGATCCTTATAAGTACATAGACACTTTCTTCACACTATGTCATGGCTTTGTGGCTAATCCTTTCACTGTGAAGTATAGTAAAAAGCTATGATGCTGGGATTTAGAAAATCAATGCCCAGCAATCAGCTGCCCCAGCCCCAGGCATGCCCCCAACCTCTTCTCAGTCCACCTGGGCCACAGAATTTAAGCAAATTTTCTGTTCATGTACTCCCATTCTCAACTGAATATTTACATCTCCTCCAAAATTTATATAATGACCCCAATGTCCCCTAAACACCCTTCCAGTGCTTTATATTCCTTATCGTCCTTGAAGGGTGAATACTGCAGAAGACTGAGTTTCAGCACAGTGTATTTCCTTTTGTAAGAACATGGGAGCTGTTAAGACACCAATCATCATGTAACTATTCAGAAGTGCTATGCTACAATAATCTACTTTTATGGGAGTTTGGAAGATGAATATAAAATAACATAATCCCCAGCTGTGCTGTGTTATGTGTAAAGACAGCCCATTAATCATACTCAGTTTTGCTTTACAACTTGAAAGTATCGAAAGTGTTACTGCCATTCAGGTGCCTGGCAGTTGCACATCTTAACTGCATTTTAAAAACTATCTTCTTAAGAAATTAAGCACTCGATCTCTTCCTCTTCTCCAGTGGAAATGTTAATTCAGCACCTTCTGATGTCAACAACATATGCAGAACAGCCTAGAAATCTAGGCACGCAAATGAAACCTCACAAGTATACCAGCTTCCATGCTTGAATACAGTGTTAACCACATTAAAAATATATATATATGTTAAATGATTCTGTTTATGTACAGATTGCATGAACTGATTCAGGATCTGTATTTTTCCATGAGGATAGTAGGCACAAATAACATTAAGTGATTAACCTACACAATTGTGGGGAGAGGATTAGATTATTTGGGGTTCAAAAGAATGAATCCATGATTGACTGATCTTGCCAATAAAGAAATGAAAATCTGGGGGAGCTTACAGACATAAGAATGCAAACAGGTAAATACTCAGAACGGCTCACTTCTTTCCTGGAGCTGGTAGCATTGATGTGATGTTGGATTTGAATTGTGACCAAGCAACTGAGTTCAGATCTAAAAATGAATATATCATAAGGTCAGGAAGAGAGGAAACTAGTTACTACTTTTTATCTGATAGTTGGGAACTCCAGTTTTCTACTTAATCACCAAAGCAATACCTCAGATCAGAACCAAGGAAATGGTGTGAAATAGAGCCTTGTCTTCCAAAGTATGGAAAGTGTTATGACTCAGAGGGGTTAATCTGTGATGTACTCTCCTAAAACAAAGCTTCTCTGAATGCAAAAGCAGAATCTGTTACATCAGGACAGTATTATAAAATTCCTGGGAGTGGATTTAAGAAACTAATGATTTTTTTTTTTTTTTTTTTTTTTTTTTTTTTTTTTTAAAGAAGCAAAGCTTTGTGCATTTTACCTTGTATGCACAAGAAATTTCATCTTGGCAATTTTGAAGGAAAATTGTACAGTTCTATTGAAAAGAGAGTTCTGCAAATGTTCTTGATTTTATTCATTAAATTTCTCTAAATGCCTGAATATGTGTGTGTGCAGAGTTGTATATTTTATATCAATGTTTAGGGATTATCATCTGAAAACATTGCAAGGTATTTCTGCTTATGTTTACTATCAAGGCTAGATATTAAACTTGGAATTACATAAAAAATACTTGAATTTCACACACATAAAATATTAGTTCGATTTCAGCATCACCTTCACACAATGGGTGGAAAAGATATAGTGAATGCTCTGGCAAACTTCAAAGATGAAATAGATTAAAAGAGGATTTTTGTGAAATATATTTGCAAGTTTGGGTGAGATGTGTGATCGCATAGACTGTGAGACTTGCAATGTCATCGATTTCACAACTGCATGGCACCATTCATCTGAATTTGTCTATAGAGCTCTATAAGCAGATGACTGTCTGCTATTCAACAAAAAGAAGAAACAGGCTCTGGAATCATTATTTGCCAAGATTCACAGGTGCCTCCTGTAGAAAACTTCTTTATAAAGCTTCAGTCCTCTCCGCCAGGACACTAATCTCTATTCAGTACAGAGAAATTTTGCCTTTCATAGACAGAGGGTCTATTTTCATCTTTGAAGTTAATCCAACCCCAAGTTGCAGCAACACTTAGAAGCACAGATGCAGATATTCTGTATAGACTTCCTTTTAAATATTCATGGATGGAAACCTGTCATTCAAAGCTGAGGATTCTGGCTTTTATGAACTTTTGCTCATCTCTTAACCCACAAGTAAAATGTTCCCTCTCCAACCCCATTGATGTTATATCCAAATGTGAATATACATAAATAAGTAGTCTACATATGCAGCAGATGGTCAAGAGAAGAAATAAAAAAATCACTTAATGTTGAACAACCTCCTACCAGTGGCAAGATTCATTAAACTGTGGACTGGACTCAGCAAGATAGAAAATGCTACTCAAGTGTTTTTCAGTGTATTGAGGGCTAAATTGATGAAACAGAAAGTCTGCATGCTGTCTTGGGATTTGTTACATTGGTCTCTACTCCGAGCTTATTTAACTGGAGTCTTGTAGAGAAACATTAGGGACAACAGAGTCAGCAGCTTAGCTATCCAATTCACAGTACCTTGCTCACATCTTGGACGTATTTCCCAACTATCTCATATTTTTACTGTCTTTTAGCCATCACTCCAGGAATTATCTAAACCAGTAGTGCTTTCTGCAGATAACACACTGATGAAGCAAGCTACACAGATGGTAAGCTTTCAACTTACATCAAAAAAATCATCAGTTACTGTTCCCATTTTTTTCCAAAATTAAGGCAACTTTGTCCAAAAATGTGTAGAATAATACATGCACAGATTCAAGGGCATGATGCCTTTGGGTCCTTCTAAGGTCAATTAAACAGTATTTTAGTTTTTCTTCTTAACTATCAACCAGAAGTTTATTGGATTTCTTCTTAACTATCAACCAGAATTTTATTAAATTTGGAAAATTAAACAATAATAATAATAATAATGAATAATTTTTTAAGGTAATGATCCTGATTTCAGATTCTATTGGAAATTTCACTGTTTAAATTAAGGAAGGAGAGTCTTAGAAACTATAATGAACGCCATCTAAACAATGTTGAGAAACATTTCTAATTGCTGTTTTTTAGAAGGGTATGCAGTTTGAAAAGTTATTTTCTTTCAAAATTTCTTTTTTAATACAAAGACTTATGCATGAATTTATTTGATGCAACAAATCCTGACATTTGCTTCACTTCTGTGTAATAAGATGTTTGAATGCATATTGAAGAAATTCCTGTCATATGGGTAGAACAGGAACTATTTATCTAAGAATCTGAATGACCAAAAAGCCAGGTAACCAAATGAAAATAAAAAATAAAAACTTTGGGGTGTTGTTTGTTTGTTTTTATCAAACCCTAGAGAAAATAATTTTATGGCAGATATGACAAATCAAAATGGGAAAAAAAGCTTGACTCTGTAGAGATAGCATTTATTTTTATAATTTTTTGAGTTTTCATTTATTATTGAAAAGTAAGCAGTGAAAAGGTTATTCTGGGTAGAATTCAGAGAAGGTTTCATTTTTGTTTGGGTCATCTTACTTTAATATCTTGACAACTGAGAGAAGTCAGTCATTAAAGATCATAAAATAAAACTACGTTAGAAAATTAGCAAGTGTCACCTTCTCTCTGGAGTGCCAACATTTTTTATTACTTCTGCTCCTTGCAATACTTAAGTCCTTTATTTTATACTTATCACCCATGGTTCTATATAAGGCTTTCTAGAAAACTGGTAGTACTATGATTGGCATAATTTCCTGACAAATTAATTGGAATTAATGCCTTCTGCAGCTGTGCTATATCGTCTGCTACTTGAGGGTTTTTTTTAATAATCTGTGGTCATCAATTTTAAACTATGCTACTGATTGTATCTCTTTAATATGCCTTACAGTCAAAAAAAAAAATGCACTGGATGGGTAAACAGATGTTCTGAATCAGCACTTGCCTTCCAGCCACGTGGGGTAGAGCAAGTGGGATCCCAGGATGTGATTTCTGTGTTATTTTTCCTTATGAATTCTGACATCTTTCTGTGTGGGGGGAAAAAACACAACAAAAAACAAACAAACAAAAAAAAAACCACCTTCCTGCCATTTCCTTCAGTGAGTTGTGGGTTGAAGCAATAGGACACAGATGTCTTAGACATTTGACTTTCTCATTGCTTGTTATGCAGTTGTAAGATACAGAGACAACTGTTTAACTCCAAAATACTGGTCAAACTGTGAACTTGGAGGAAGAAAACTTGATAGGAAGGCAATCTTGTTCTCATTTCAGGTGTTACTTTAAGGCCTTCATCTCCTTCACTTGCTGATGAGATAAAACTTCATCTGCATTCTCTCAGCCTGAAGCTTTTCTGGTTCCTGCCTAAAAAAAAAGACTTTAAAACCAATTTCTTTAAAGAATGCTACTGATAACACAGTGCAGTGCTTTGCATTCATTTTCTGTGGTATATTTGTGTCATTTTTCCAAAAGAATATATATATGGATATATCTGGAAAAAATTGCACAATTGTAAGGCTATGTCTTTTGTACACTAACATCTTATGGGAAGTCTCAATAATATAGATTTTTTTTTCTTTCATATAAAACATATGACCTAAGCGTACATGTCAATAAAATAATGAGTTCTTCACAGATTATAAACATCTATGGCAGTTAATGAAATGTATTGAAAATTAACATTTCTAACAGGCAACGTCTGTCACTCTTATATTTTCTATTCTTTTTTGGCAAGTAATCTGAAAGCAAATGATCCCATTCCAGGTACAAGCAACCTTGTCAACCTTAGTAAGGATAGCAGAACCCATTCTTGAAATTTTTCCCAGAGAAAGAGATGATAATCTGATGCTTATTAAATACATGGAAAAACTTTTGAGATAAAAAAAATATCCAAGTTGTATACGGTCATATCAGAAACAAGGTTATACATTGCTAGATATTGCCACATACCAGACACAAGCTGTACTGAGAGCTCTGGAGTTACTTTGGGTTAACTGGGGTCTCTGAGTGCAGCCCTTGAGCTACATTAAGTTTATAAGAAATCTGTCAGGAATGTAAATATTCTGACAGCACAAAATATGAGGTGAATACCTCAACAATAAAGCTTTTCCCTGGGTGACATCTGTCCACACAACACACGTCACCGCCACAGCTGCCGCCCTTGCTGATGATCTCAACCAAGAAGCCAAGGAATAAAACACTCAAGAGTTTATTATTTATCATGGGCTTGTTTTCACGTCCTCCAGCTATGATCCCTCCCAGTGAAAGCTGAGACTTGTTGGCAAGGCAGTGCAAGCCCGGGCCTGCTACTGATCCTGTCTCTCTGGGAGCACATTGGAGGGCTGGATGCTTCCCGAGCTGTCTGCTTGGCACCACTCTGGAGTGCTAAATTCATTCAGAAACTGGGGAAGGCAAGGGGGAGAAAGACAAGGGGAGCGGGCAAAGATAGTTTATAGCTCATGTCACACCATTTCTGTCAGTAGAGATGTTGAGTTTGCTGCTTGGTATTCTTTGGAGTAAATGAACTCTACATTGTCTTTACCAGTCTGTAGCTAAACGCATAAGATACCAGTATTGAATTTATAATTTAAAATTTTTAATTTTTTAGAGGTTTGTTTGTTTCCAAGAATTAACTACTGTTGTATTTTTTCCCTACTATTTTTATCCGTAAATTACTCTACCTTTGACTGTATCCATAGCAATTATGCACAGACTGAATTCTTACCTAGCAGTTCAATTTCAGAAAAATTAAATCTCTCCCTACCTTTTACCCTTCAATATTCACCTTATTCTTTATATTACTTTATTTTGCTCTTATCAAGAGCACATAAGAAAAAATAGACAACATATTACACCAAAAAATAATGTATTTTTTATATTACATACAGAATATTGTTATGTATTTTTGGCTTATAAAAGACATAATAGACCATAAATAAGAAAGAATGACTAACTTTAAATGACCTGGAAGTTGATATATTAGTTATTTCTTTCTTTGTGTTTCAAATGGAAGAAAGACATAATATGAAACAGCCATATCAAACTTTGAATAAGTCTTTTCATGATCATGTCTGTACATATGGGCCAGATAAGAAACTTCTTCCCAGAACTATGTCATTTGGAAACACTTAAGACATGATGGGTTTAATTTATTCTGTATGTTAGAAGAAAAAGACCTTTCTTTTTTAAAGGAATAAAAGACTAGACATGAGACAATATGAACAATTCAGATGCTGACTTACAGTACTTTTCAAAGCATTTTTAAAAATCAAAAGCCTGAAAACCCACCAGCTGCAGGACAGAAATTCTCCAATCTTCAAATTCATCTTAAGATAAAGCTATTATAGGATTTTAGCTGAGATGACCCAAGGCACAACCCTGAAGGTTAAAGTCTGGCATTTGATATCCCCTTGGAGAGCTAGTATCTTGCCTTCTGGGTGAGCTAACAGAGTAAATTGCATATGTCTTAACACAGGTGAGAAATATAAGATGCTTGTATGTGTCCATTTTATGTCAGTGCATATCTCATGGTTCTTTGGCTTGTTTAATTGAGAATTTTTTCTGATTCAGAGCCTGAAAAGCTTGTTTTAGAGTGCTGACAGACATGACCTGACAAGCAGAGACCTTTTTGTCAAAAGGAGGCATCAGAACAATGAAAAGTTTTGCCTGAAATATGGATAAGCTTGGCAATATTTCCCTACCCCCCCACAAGACAACCTTCATCTTCCCTTTTATTCTGCACTCATGTCAAAGCTTTCTTGAGCTTTACATTAATACCACCTTCCCACAGTGGAGACACATTTTTACTTTAAATAGCACAGACCAGAAAAGCATTTATGTTACTGCAATTCATCCCAGCCTGAGCTGAGACTAGAGCCCCACTGAGACATGTGCTGTACAAACACATAGTGAGAGACAGTCTGTGTATCACAGAATAGGCAAAAGAGAGCAAGGGAGACGTGATACTGTCAACCTATTGTCAGCCCTGTTGTGAGCACAGACAGAGAAACTTTGGTGACTCCGCAGAGGAAGCCTGATGCTGGAGACTGAATATCAAAGATCATTCTTTCTTATTTTTCTTATGTCTTACTTAATAACTCATAGATGATGAAAGACGTTGCCCTTACAGTACATTTTATACTCTTCTGGATCAGGTAAAGCGATGTTCAAATATGCTCTTAATACACAGGTGAAATCTGGAAGATACTTCAGCTTTCTGGACTTGGGGATAGCCTGAAGCCCAGAGGGCTCCAAGATGCAATATCTCACCCTGGTGTCCTTGCCTGACCTCCAGTTGCATTTGTGGTGTAACATTATCATGATCCTTGAAGGTAAGGGGGATGCCATCTAGAGAGGATCATGGCCATCACACCACATGTCATGACTACAAAGGCAGATGGTCATCAGGCTAGGAGCAAAGAGAAGCTGCCAAGCCCAAAAATGTGTGCCAGGATCTATCTGCATGTCAAGTAATTATTTTAAAGTGTAGGCTTGCAAGCCTTGTGAGTCACCATGGTGTTGGCTCCGATGTTGTTTCTACAAGTGATTCATGTGGATAGGTGATTAAGATGTCTTTAAATTTGACCCGAAGGAAGGTCCTTTACAGCAGCTTGGTCACAATAAAAAAGAAAAGGCCAAAAGCAAGGCTCTCAGTGCTGTAGATCTACACTGGGGATCAAATGTGTTGAATACCGTATCTTCATAGCCAAAATTCTGCAGCAGCTTTTTCTGAATCTGTGCTTTTCTTCTTTAATACCACATGTCTATAAAATAAAATGTTATTTTAAGCTGTTTATGTTTTATTCTCTTGAAATTTTCAGTCTCCAGTACTGATAGCACCAACTGCATTACAAAATTTGCCTGGGACAAAAAAAAAAAAAAAAAAAAAAAAGGAAGTTTGGACACTTGGGTTGGAAACAACAAGGAGTTTTGGTAGGTGGGAGGGACAGAGGCAATTTGTATAGGAATGAGCATAGGCAGATCTGAAAAAAGTGGGTAGTCTACATGCTGTTTCCTGGGGGAGAAGGGGAAATTGTTCCCAACTTTCCAATTCTCAGAAGTGGACTGTATAAAGGAAATTGTTCTTCCAAAAGAATATGGGATTTCCATTCCTATCACTCTGTTACTCTTAGAAGAGAGCCCATGAGAAAGACATGGACACTAAAGTAGTCGTTCTTTTTGAGTTAAATGATTTCCTTGAGTCATCATCTGCTGTTGCACTTCTGTGTGCTGTCTCCTTTGAGGTGCTGTCTAAATATTCAGCAGTATTATTTAATATATGGGCAATACATGGAATGAAGTCACATCTCTTATGCCAATGCTTTGTCCTTTTGAAGTATAAACTGCCAGTGCCACAGTACTCTAACAGGTGTTAGTGATTCAGTAATTCAGTAATTCAGTATTGCAAGTCTCAGAACAAGGTGTAATACAACACCCTGCAGTATTATATTAATATCATATCATATAACACTATATTGGTATTGCTCCTTTCATGTCAGATGATTCCTGCTAAGAGGATTCTCCTTTTTTTCACATTTTGCATCTTGTGACAAAATGTAAAACATGATTGCTAAAGCACTACTCTTAGGGTACAGTTGCACTGGTAAGTAGTCCATACTTCAAAAGAACAAAACATTGCATGAGAGATGTGACTTCATTCCACATATTGCACATATGGTATTTGCAGAGTATGGCAGCAGGCATACTCCTACTCCATGACATTAAAATAACCTGTCTACTAGTTTCACAGCACTTTAGAATAGGGTGAAAGTACTTTATTCTAATTCATAAAAAAAATCAAAAGTAGGGTTGTGGGGAGGCTGGAAAAATTTCCGTGATGTATAGCATATGATCAAGAAAAGACTCTGAGTATGTAATGAAGTGCTGCAACATTAGAAAAACAAATCTCCTTGAGAGAAAACATATTACAAGGACAGATGCTAAGAGCAGTCTGCCCCTATGTATATACAGCTATTAAAATATGTGTGAAAACACACATATACACAAGAGTTTATCTTGGCTTGTCATTCTTATCAGACCTATTATTTGCAGGCCTGTGTATCATATTTTTATGTCTGTCACGTTAGTTTTAAATAACTCTAATCCCCAATCCAATTAAAGGTATCACCTAAAGCGGATCATTTTATTTCCTTTGAGAAAAGATGCAGACTTATTATTCAGTTTAGTAAAGCAGCAACTGCCAAACTGACCTTCATTTTATCTCAGTTACTTTCATCTTATCACCTTCCTTTTCTATGGCATGCAACTTTCAGATGTGCACCTGGTGTGTTGGATCAAATCATAGTTTCTCAAGGAGAGGTGTTCCTTTACATTGAAACTTGAAAATCCACTTTTAACCCCTATATGCAATATCTTAATTGAAGCAGACAAAAAAAAATTTGTTTTTTTATAATACAAAATGATGTGCAATCTAAGTGCATTTTTCTTATATCTTTCTTGAAATTATTTTTGTCTAGAAACATCACTATGATGCATTGTACTTTATTAAAAGGAGAAGATGTTCTAAAACCAGACGGAATATTGTTCTTTTAGCACCTGTTGTTCAGAAGCATCGTATACATTAGACCCAGTCCATTTACCTGAGCTTTTGCTTTCTTACACTGTCTTTCCATAACACAATCTTCATCTAGACTCACTGTTCACCTTCATTCTTGCAGTCTGCTAAGTGATGTATAATTAAATTTTTTCCAGTGCCACAAATGTATATTGAAAAGAAAAATCTCTGTGTGATATACTATGAAGCTTCCATGTATTGAACTTTGTGGCTTCCTTGATGGAAGATTTTATTCCTCAGTAATTTTGTACCCATGAATCAATTATAGTAAAGCAATCTAAAGTAGCTGATAACCAACTTTGGGATGTAGGGAATTAATCCTATGTAACATCCTGAGGGCATGGGATTAATCTACACTGTCTTTTCTGTGTATTTCATGCGGAAGCATTCTGAAGTGAACAGGCTTCAAGGTCTTAGTATTCTGATGGACTGTTACAGATACTATAAAAAGGTGAGATATCTCAAATTTTTTTCTGCATATGGACTGAAGAGAAGATACACGTCCCTCTCTGAAGTGTTTTTACAGTGTTCTGGCCCTGTTTTGCTCCAAGAACATGTGGATTTTTTAAAAAATTCAAAAAGAAGAGAAAAATGAGAAAATGCAACTTCATGGCTCTTCCTTTTATGTCTGTGGTACATTCTGTGGGAGATTCTAGGAAAAAAACCCGGTTTTGAAAACCAGAATTCTTTCTGCAGGTCCTCTGTGTTAAGTAGCCTTCCACTGCTTCTGGTGATGAGCTCCTTCTAAGTCTACATTAGCTTCAGATTATGTTTCTTAAAGAAAAGTCCTTTATGAAGGTAAGGACATGCTTCAAACATAAAGCTGCTGAGAAAGGCTTTCCTTTCAGAAATACAGACTTTTATATATTAATTAAAATATTTTTTAAAGTTATGAAGTAGTTTTGTCTATATTTGCCTTCAGCTTGTGTTACCAGAATAAGATCCTTTAAAAAAAATGGCTAGACTATTGGTATAATCAACATCTTCACTGTAAATTATATGGTTATATAAAACATCCAGTCTCTTCAAGAATTCAAAACCTGACATTTTATTCAAATTACATACTTTTGTGTGCAAGTTTTGTACCTTGGGCTTCTAAAATTAAAATTCTTATTTACTTGAGTTGTTCATAATCTTCAGTTGCAGTTTGTTGCAGCTGATTTTACATTTTGTTATTATGCCTAGGAAGATGTAATTTTTTCCACTGCCTTATTGTTGTATTAACATTACGTTTCTCCTTTTAATATTGTTGTTTATGTCTTTATTAAATCAAAAATTGTGCTGTTAAATTTGGCCTCAAGTGATGTTTTTTCATTACAAAGTGATTTTAACTGCATAGAAGTTCATACATATAGCAATATACTGTACTGAGTGCATTCACTTAAATGGATAACATTAGCCAAGGAATCAATTTGAATGACACAGAAAAGAATGATATCATGCTAAACTGGCACTTCTGAAGGAAGAAATGAAAGCTTTTCCCTTTGTTCGGTGTCTTTTAGTAGTGTTTGGATATTAAATCAAATCACAGGAAATCATTGCCATTATCATTGAAAAGTATTTAGGAAAATTAAGATTCTCCTTCTCCTCTAACATAGTTTGTATTTCTTTTATGCTCTTACCATAGATATTTTACTTTTCTCATTTTGGTTCCATTATTCAGGTGGATGTATGTGCCTGCTTACCCTCACCTGTTCCACACCAGGTGTTCCACTGACAACGATTCATGGGTAGAATGAAGTCTTCTGTTCCTGTGATTTTCAATTTCTCAGCATATAGTAATTACATTTGAAAAGAAATCTTACTACCATGTTAACCAAAACAGAAACAAAACCAACCTTCCCTCCCCATAACACAGTGACAAATGTATAACCACAACTTTGCTAGCTGCTTTACCTCTTCCCATTGCCATACGTGAGCTACAGTGAGATACAGACATCCCTATAGACTAAAATTGATATTTCTTTATTCACTCTACTTATTTTGTCTTTGAAAAATGAGAAGATTCAATCTGAAGGTGACATTAGCATGAGATTATGCATGCTCAGGTCTCATCTTCCAGTACAAAAGTGAGTCCCAATGCTCTGCATAAGCTGTGAGGAAGCATGCCTTTTGCTGTCTGTAACAGGGAAGCATTTTCTCACCACATGTGGGAAAGATGCTGCTGGAACTGAGAACTTGGACTAACTTAATGACTATGTCAGTCCTTTTGTCAGAGTAGATATACTATACAGACACCATATACAAACTGCTTCCAAAGATTAACAACTGTTCCTTATGCCTCATAGTCCTGATACAGAAATATGCATGATGAGCTTAGGGCAGCCATATGGTTTTACACATCATCTTGATTCCTACAAAGCAAAATGTATTGTGCTTCTAGCACTGTTTCGACAACCCTCCTATATACATTTTACAATGCCTACAGATTCCTGCAAAGCAAAATTTATTGTGTGGCTAGTGGTGTTTCAACAGCCTCCCTGTATAGGAACTGCAGCAAGAGCTGGCCATCTAGTGGAATAACAATTGCTGCCTGCAGAGGACTCTGGCCGATTCATGGAGGCAATAGCTCACCTGGTAGCATTATTCCATAGAAAATCAAGTTTCTTTTTCAGAGTGCATTTCTTTTTTTAAATCTTGCTTTTCTCTTTCTGTCTTGAAATTGAATGTTTTATCATTCCATCCCCATATACAAGGTGGAAACAGGTTACCTACTTAGTGATTTCTGTGCTCCTTGTTGGCTTTGAGTTTTCAGTTAGTATTTTTCTTTGAACTCAGACAACCAGTAAATACCTCACTGAATAGAAAAAGTGTATTGATTAATTCAGGTGAATTGTAAAAGTTGCACTCAGCAGTAGTGTAATTGTTTGTAATGAAAGTCCATGGGTTTTAATGTATCTTGGCATGATTTGACTTTCAGGAAAATGAACAATGGTCTGGTTTATGTTAATGAAAGAAAGCTTAAAATCTGGGAAGAACATCTGGAACTTGAAAAGGTTTACAAGGAACAGAATAAAATAAAAATAGCAATCCTGTTCCCATCCCCAGTGTATACCAAAGTGCTGCAGTAAATAAAACATTGTTCTGATCTCTAGTGCAGACTGAAAGAAAACTATACATTATTCTAACTGAAGAATATGAACTGTGTTTAAAAGGAGACAGGGGAATGTAGTTTCTTTAACTTGCAAGTTAATTGACTCTTTTCTACTATGAACAATGATGGTAGGAGAGGATTCAATGGTATTTTGGTTCAAGGATTAGAAAATTAAAATATAAATATAATTTTAGTCTTATGATTATTAAGTGGCTTGGTTCTTTGGGAAATATGGGAGAAGTTGCAAGCAATTCTGTCTAACAGATTAATTGAATCTCATTTAAAAACAATCAAGCAACAATTTGTTTCATGTTCAGTAACAAAATTTTGAGACCAGATAAAAGAAACAGGTATTTTCAGTAATGAATTATAACATTGCTCATATGTAAGAGCTCTTTCAAGTGTGACGGAACAATTTCTGGCAGACTACATAGATAAAGCCCTATAAAACTCATTCACACAGAAAGTTTTCATGAACTATATTAAACTCAGGACATACTTCCCAGCTTCATTGACCTGGACAGGCTGGAGAGGTGGGCCGG
>JMFS01063824.1:0-15396 GCA_000699545.1 Podiceps cristatus
TAATTTTAATAATTATTTTAAATTTAGATAACCCAATGTTTTTGGCAAATTAAAATATTCTCCAGTTCAGTTTCTTTTAAAGTAATACAATAAATAATATTTTTATCTTATTGCATTTGCCCTGTGTAATGCATATTCTGAATTTCATGGAATTTAGGCATCTGCCACAGAACCACACCCATTCAGGCCATAGACAGTGTAATAACAGTATGTCTTAGAGGGTAAGAAAAGTAGGAAAGTAAGATTTTCTACATTTTACTTAGATAAAGTCAGTATTATCCACTGCCAATACTATCCAATTCCATATGTATTAATGCAATGTAGTTTTGTGACGTCATCTGTAGCAGGTAGATAATATGGGTCTTACAGCAATTTTTGCTGATAATCAAGTTTGCAATGACACCAAATGGGGGTAAACAGTCCCCCAAGACAGGGCTACCCTTCAGTGAATCTTAGATAGGCTGGAGAAATAGTCTAGGTGGCCTCCTGTTGTCCCTTCCAACCTGAATTATGCTGATTCTGTATTTCTGTAATGCTCATCTGTATAACCTCTAAAAGTCTGACAGAATTTTCAGAACAGCTTCTAAGATGAGATGATGCTATCATTCATCATTAATACAAGAAAGCATGAGGTACTCAGAGACTGAAGTAAGCCTGGTCCATTTTGGAAGTCTAATCTGAAATGCCACTGTAGTCAAATCTTCAGATTTAGCGCATAACATTTTTTCATTTCAGTTTATTTCAGTGACTTCTACTGCTTTTAGTTGCAGTTCTAAGGCATCTGTTTTGGCTTCTAGGCTGTGAGAAACAGCTAGCGATCATCTGGACAAGCTGTGGACAGGACTCTAGTGGCACAGGCGACTTAGCTCTGTCAGATAACATTCAGTTTGTGTAACCCTAATATAGACTGTAAAACAACCTTTCTGATTCTTGAATCTCCTGCCTTATTCATTATTCATTTTGCACCTCCTACAACAAGTGAAGCAGAAGTCCTACGAACAACATCCTTCAGTGCACTTTAATTAAGCAAGACAACAAAATATGTTATGAGTCCTGTGGGGAAAAATAGTGGCAAAAATATGCAAGGTAGTGTCCTGCCGTCCTAAATGCAGATCATTTCCTAGGTATCAGTTGCACAGATTTTAATGATGACATTTCTATGTTAAGATTTTTAATTGTACTGGAGTACAGTTTTTCAGTGTTTATATTCTTATATTTAATAAAAAATAGCTTGAATGCGACAACATATTGACTCCCGGGGATATTATCAATAAAATAATGTATTTGATTCACTACATCCATGCTGGCCATGTAAGCAATAGGCAAATCCCGAGCAACCAGCAGAATAAGATATCATCCTACATACCACTGATGTGCTATGTAACTCTCTGACAATAGGCTTCACAGACAGCAAAATGAAAGTAATTAATGGATTCTTTTCCAGCCTCTGGTATGGAAAATTTGTACTAACAAATTAAGGTGTGGGTTTTTTTGGTTTTGCTATTTTAGCTCCGTCTTATGATTCATGCTCTCTAACTTGCTACCACTGTGTTTTCTCCACTCTTTCTTCTCTCTTCCCCTCTATTAACCTTACACAGAGAACCTTATCCTCTTTATAAGTATAGACTTTTCCTGCCCTGAGTTCCTTTCTCATTTCCATCTAGCTTTTGATCTGCTCTGTTTCTCCACCACAGTCCTTTACCTCAATTTATAGGATTAAATTCCTATAGATTGTTTCCCGTTTCCAGACTTTTTACCTTGCTACTTTTTGATATGTACCTCTCTTTTCATTCATCGGTCCCAGTATGTTGTACAGATCTCCTTACACAAATATTCCCATCTCCATTTTTTTTTTTTTTTTCCCAAGTACTTGCCTCTCTCCAACACCCTGAGAATGCCCATTTCAAGGAACTTTGTGCCATTTTTTACTCTTCCATACCTATCATACTTGGCTCCATACCTTTGATACTTATAATAATTTGATACTTTATCTTATCCCCTTCATATTTTGATTTTTTCTTACTGGGAGAAGTTGAAAAACATGTTGCTTCTCCTTAGTTAAAGTACTCAATTTGACCTACAGTTATCCAGAGTTGTAATGTTTGAATTCTTAAAGAAATTTAGGTTTGGGGGGCTACTAATTCTCTGTAGAGCATAGGTAAGCTGCAATTTTTCAAGGCTATAACTGTCAAACTGAGGTGACTTTCAAGTGGATGGCAGTAGGTCCACCCTTGACATGCACAGTAACCTTTGCCAAATTTCTAACTTACAAATGACACAAGGTCACCATAAGTATTTTAAGAAGGGAATTTATTTTCTTTGCTCTTATTTTCAGAAACAGATGAACTAATTTTGATAGACATTTATTAAATAAGAAAATGGAATATTTCAACCCAAAATAAGTAGTACTATAAACGACCCAAACTGTTAGTAGGAATGTTGGATAATTTACCCATACTGTGTATATTGTGGCTAAAATCCTCCCCCCTTTCCTTGAACAAACATCCGTTGAAGTCAATCCAGGCAATTAGCTCTATAGGATTATATGCTTATGGCTATCAACAGTAATATCTCATTAGGAAATCATTGGACCTTTTCCTGGATACCCTTTTGCGTTCAAACCAGATGAAATTATGCTATAGTGTGTCACTTTTCAGCTGTTTATTTTAAGCAACTGATTAAGTCAAAAGAATTTTGCTTGCCTCAAAACCGCTCTCTTAAAATATATCAGTTTTCACAAAACCAAATAGCTGTTAAAGAAACAACTTTGAATTAATCCAACATTATATACTAAGTGTATCACTTGCATACTGTCATAATATTAATGAGTTAGATGTTCAAAGAATTCTGCTGAGGAAAAACCATCATAACTGTGAGTTTAGCTTTTATGTTATTTAAGAATCACAAAGAAATTTGTAATTTAAAGAGCTTTATAAACTCAAGAAAAGTTTAGGAAGCAGGAATCCTGAACCACAAATTTTATGCTCTTTCTGAACTGTAATTCAGGTTACATATTTCAAAAAGGGTAATTTTCCAATGTGAACAAGGAAGGGAATTGTCTTTCATCTCAGGATGAGATAGGTCTCTTTGATTTAATAAATAATGGCTAGAGAAATTCAAAGCCTTCTTGTGTTTGTCCAGGTGAAAAAATAAATGGACAGATTGATATCAGTTAGCAAGTGGTAGTGATTAGAGCAAGTAACCTAGTCTTTGATGTTGATTAGCATAACAAAGGAAAAATATAGATGATACTTCAGATTTCTTTTGTAGCAAAATTAGTGTGTTGGGTTTTGGATGATAATCAGGAGTGATTAATAAGATCACTTTTATTTAGGAATACAATTTTAGGTACTTGTGATTGAAAACATGACTGCATTGTCAGAATTTTTCCCTATGGGCCTCTATCACAATGCTATTGTTCTTCGGTTTTCCTCTGGTGTGTTGACTTCTAAGCAAAAGCCTTTTCCCCATGTGAGTAGATAGAACTTCAAAATTTGTCTTAATGGGTGGCTGTCGAAAATATGGCTTTTAAGCAATAAATCTAGCCATCCATCAAATATGTATTTAAAGGTGTTTGGTTTTATTTGAAGGCATATCTTTTCTGTCTCTTTCCTTTGGTTCAGTACTTATACAACAAGGTCAAAATTAGGCAAAATCAGAGAAAAAGAAACAAATCTGTTTGAAGCCTGTAAGCTTTTAAAGATTTGTGTCTTAGCTTCATGACTGTTACTAAATCACTTAGGATTCTCATTCTATTTTATATAGGCAGCCAGGGAGATTTTCTTCTAAGTCTGAATTAATGTAGGGTTTTTAATCATTAGAACTGAATCATGTGTCATTGTATATAGATTACTAGAAGCACAGAAATTATATCAATGCTTATAATATTGGTACATGTTGAATCAAATTCAAAAGAATGTTGTTCAAATAAAACATGAAATTATATGTAAAAACAAAAAATAAATTCAAACCTACCACAGGAAGGTTAGGACCTGATAAGAACAGGTACTTACATAATTTTCTTATTTTTTTGAATTTAAAATCAAAGTATTATATATAGTATTATACTAAGTAATTAAACGTGATCAGATAATTAAAATAATTTTACAGTTCTTCACTTTTATTTAACGGATAGTTATCTCTTTAGACTAATCTCTCTAAGTGACTGTGTGCATTTTACAGCTGACATTTTCCCCTATTGTTACACCTTTCATATAATAAGGATCATCATTCCTTAGACAAGGAGAGCTGGATTGGCCCGGCATTGTCACCTCTTACAGCACTGTCAGTTCAACGGTAAGGAGAGTAGCTGCTGCTTAGAGTAGCAGGATGCAGGAGTAACAGATGAACTCTGCCTATGGCTGGGGAGTGGGAACAGCAATCACCATCCTGCCTCTACTCCCAAGAAAAAACAAGCAAAACTTCCCAAAAATCTTGTGGGGCATCCTCTGGTGTTCTCTGCAGCCATTTTCCCCAACCACTAAGAGGCTGCAGCATGATGAGCTGGAAGAAAGAAAACTGCTTTTTCAGCATCCTAAAGGAAGTCTTCTGAGAGGGTTGGCTGGACTGTGGAGTGGGATGAGAGGGACTCAAGGATAGAAGCTGTACTGGGAAACTGGGAGAGAGAGGAAAAGAAATCCCCAGTTCTGCCTGTAGATCTGCTATGATCTCATGTCCTCTCAGCTACTCACACCTATCTGGAACCCGATATTGTTGTGCAAGCCTGCTCTCCCTTTCTCTTCCACTCGATCTCTGCCACATTTTCTTGCTTCCCTAGTCAATGCCACAAATTAAAAATTGTTTATAGGAATTGAGAAATCTTGGATGTGCTCTGTCATGTCTATTGATCATTTTTATCTGGCAGTAATCATACAGTAAATTTTAGTTATGCTTCAACTACAGTGAAAGCCATGAATGTAGAGGAAGATGGCAGTGTGTATGCACACACGCGCAAATATCTATATAAAATTGACATACGTGTGTAGGGACAATTTGATAAATACTGCCAGATTTTCAAGAAGTCAGGAAAATATTTTCGAAAGAGTGCACTTGGAATTCAGTTCATGTTACTCTCTTGAAAGTATACCTGCTGTTGCTGGGCAAGACTCCTTTGTTTTAAAAGAGACATAATTGTTTTGGATTTAAAATTGACTTTATGGGCTGATTTTATATGAAAACATACAGGCTCTGAAAGAAAAAATCTTCAGCTGAGCAATACCAGCTGAACAGTATACAGAACTTACTGAAAGTACTAAAGCAGGTAAAGAATAGGAAAATATGTATCAAATTGTGTGGGAGGGGAAGTTACCTTTTCTTTCAAAATTGATTTTGTGCTCTCCACTATATATTTGTATTAGTGCACTGGCAAAATTATTGATGACAAACTTGTAAATTTAAATTCTGTGAAGAAGACTAGTTTTGATATGAACAGACCTTTGAGAAGCTGAATACACAGAAAGGAGGCTTAACTTCAGCAAATGACTCTGCCTTTATAAACTCAACATATCTTTTAAAGTGGTCAGCTGAATATATCACGCAAATATGCAGAGTCCTTCTATGCTAAATTCTGATCTTGCACTTGAAATTTTAAGCTCATCTCAATAAAGGCTGTATTAAATTCAGGAATATTAATTCACTGTGACCATTCCTTTCGGTTACCAATCTCTTGCAAACAATCCTTACTGACTTTCAGGGTTTTTAGAGGAGAACTAATTAAATATTTTGTTATTAAAGCTTTATCTTAGTAGTGTAAGGAATACTAACTCCTACCTTTCCCTGCATACTCTGAATGTCTGATTTTTGCAGACAATCTTGATCTGCAGCTGAGCAAAATAAAAACTGCTAGCAAAATGTGTTGGCTGCCTGCTCAGGTCTTGATGATAAAACGTCATCTCACAGGACATCATATGATTAAAAACCTCCTTGGGACAAGTGCTTATTTCAATGATATGGCTTGCAGAGAACAAGAAATCAATAAGAACAAATAAAGGGGTAATATTGAGATGACCAGCAGAAGGGACAACTTGTCATACAGTTTGCTGTAGCTTAAATTATACAAGACAGCAGAACACAAAACAAATTACTAATCAGTTAATTATTTTAGTTAAATTACTCTGATGCCTTATGAACATTTGTATTGTGTGGTGTCTAATGGAGTTTTAACAATTCAGATTTCAATTTTTTGACAAGAGTTCCCCAAATAACATACCATACTATCTTGGGGTATTAGTCCTTTTGTGCACAGTCTCTCATACGTAAGCAAAAATGAATACTTCTGGTTAATTAAAAATAGAAATGAATTTATCTTTTCAGGCTAAAAAGCCAATTTTAATTAGCAATGAAAGAAAGAGACATAGGTTTCTTTTTTTTATATATAGGATTATGCTCTGTTTACTTCAAGATTATTTCTGATAGAGTTACAGTTCTGGAGTAGCTAATGGTTACCAGAAGTGGCTAGTGATGTTGAACCTGGTGTTCAGAGGCTGAGGTATGAGATAATAATCTGTAGATACATGCCCATCCAGAAATGCAGCTATTCTTTCTTATAGTGTAGTAGTTTTATTTCTGCTGCAGATCTCGCTGCTCTTGTATGCAAAGCTATAAAAAAAAAAGTGTTGGATCTTAAATTATTTTTCTACTTTAGCTGCCTCTGGAGATTTAGAAGTCAGTTCTGAGAAATATTGAATACCCTCATTTTCAGATACAAACTAGTGCAAATTGGTGGAACACAACACTTGACTGGGTCAGGTTTCTATTATTCTCTTTGTATAATATTTGATGTTACGCATACATAATGTAAGTCAAGATGAAGTGATTAGTGAATTAACTGAAAGAACAGTCTGCATTATTATTGGCTAGAACTACTGATTACCAAGGGGTTTGATCCATCCTGAAAGCTGAAATGATCACAGAATTTGTTGCTCAACTTTATGTAAATTTTGTTCTTGGCATAATTTTTATGTGACAGGACTGAATGATGAAAGAATTAGCAAGTAGAAATTCATTGTGGGGCATAAGAAAGCTCGCCAAATAAGTTACATGATAACTAGAAAAAGTAAAGCCTTATAAAATATTTTGTGTCAGCTTGACAGATTTCTTAAAACTACTTACACATCTTTGGCAATCCAAACACTAGACTGTAATACCAATAAAAAAGAACAATAAAGAGAAGCCAGAGGAGTACATGTTTTTGCTGAATTCTGACTTTTAATCTTGAATACAGTGGGATTAAAATGTCCCCTGTTCTAAATTTTCTTTTAAAAAGCTCTCAAAATTATATAAACACACTTACAAATTTTGTTGTCACAAAATAACTTGGTATTTCTTGCTCCGTACTGTAAATCTTTTTTACTATCCAAAAATATGTCAAAGTATTACAAAGCCATCATTCAATTCAATTAGTATCCTCATGTCACAGCCTCAGAGGCATTGTTCTTTATATAACATGACTTTAAGCATTTGCTTCCCTTCCTAGACTGAACTTTCAAATGGATTTTGAAAAAATCTCCTGTAAAAGTGATGAAGTTGAAATACCGTTCAAACAGAAATACTCCCAATTGTCCAGCACTGAGATGATGGCAGAAGAGACACGTTTGTCTGCCGTTGCTGCAGCTAAGTCTCCTGAAGTGTTTTCCACATGGTAGTAAAATGCCTTTATAAATGATATCATGTCCACAGCACTCAGAAGCCAGCTCTAGCCAATGTGATGAACATTTTAACATACATTTGAATTTATATTTGTATGGAAAGCTTTTAATTGCCTAGTGTAAAATTCCTGTACAACCAACCGATTTATTTCTGTATCCAGTGGATATTGTGTCACCTTTATACAGGGGCTACACATGTCCAAATGTCTCTGAGAAATTATCTCCCCTCTTCCCATGGTATTCATGTCTGAGATATACATACTTTCAATAGGGAACTCTTTTTCAAGTCAAGATCATATAATGGTCATAATGATGTTAGCCAGTAGACACTACGGCTGGCTACGGGGATTATGGTAGGTATGGTTCTAACCTCATTGTTCATCTAAATACTCATCAAAACACTCATCTCAGCTTAGTAAAACCATGTGGTTCCTAGATGAAGTTTAAGAAAATAAGAAAGAAGGCCTACTATTTCTTGAAAGTTCTGATTTAATAAAAAAACAAATAAAAATGCTTCACTTTTTCTTTTTTTTCTTCCCCCCCCTTAAAAGACAGGAGCTTTCCTGTGATGGCAGATGCTTTACAGATGGACAAAGCTCCTATTTTTCTTTTCATATAACCAAATGCCACCAATGTATTTGTTAAGATATGAATAATTATGCTAATGTAAAGAGTAGGCAGGTGCAGGAGCAAAATATTTTAATGTTGTTTATGCAGAAAACTATATAAAACTTCAAAATCATTACTTTTATAGCATTTTAAACACTTTTGTGTTTTTCTGTATAACACCTGCTGTAGGCAAAAAATAAATTTGTTCTTGCTACTCTAAGAGGAACATTTTCAGTGGGAACAGTGGTCTAAATCCCTTCTCTAGCACTAATAAACCAGTAACATAAAAACTACGGGAAGTTTGCTTCTTTATAGAGATTGGGAATGGGGCTGCAGTTCATTTGCACTAAAAGGACAGATGCAGCCAAGCAGCAGGCAGTTTGGCTGGGAGGATGGCATGGGTTGGCTACCTGGAATCTCTTCCTTGGCACAAATGGCTCTTTTGAATTAGTGCCTCAAGAGAGATGAGGTTGCCCAAGTAGGTTTTTTTCCCCTTCTGGCCTCGGACTCTGAGGTTTGCATATCCTTTTCTCAGCTAGTAAATCACAGTGCATGGATTGAGTGGATTTATTTTCTAATTTTCTTATCATTCAGCATCTGCATCACATGTTACATGTGATGATTACCAAATTTTCCTTCCCAGTTAATTGTTGCTCCAAGCAACATTCATCTAAGCCAAAGATCCTATAAATTTAGGAACATTGTACCATTAGCATTCGCTGAAATTTTAGTGATAATTTTTTAGGATTACTTTATCAGTGCCAAGAGCAATGCAAGGGTAGAATTCTAGCTGTGATTTACAATATGTAATAAAACATTCCCTAACAACTGAAATGAAAGAGCACTTCTATTTGTAGCACAGTATATAGTATGTAGCTCCTATCAAGAAAGTAATTTACAGGAGCAAATGATCTGAGGCATTTGCTTGCTTGTGCTAATTAGATCAGACCAGATTTTGTCTTTAACTGTAGCCTTCAGCAGTGTCAAAGGAACGTTCTCTAGGTCACTTTTGGTTATTTGTTTTTTTCCCAACAAACAGTAATACTATGTTGATACAGCTTGTCTTTTCTTCTGGTGAATTGCAATGTTCCTTGGACCAGTTCTGGTCCTTTCTGGCAAGTGGGGAACAGGAGCTGACCCCTTTTTACTGGCAGCTAGTAACACTGAATTCCTATGTGTCAGGCATTTGGATTCAAGTTTAGAGAGTTTGCACGAATTAAGAATTAGGAATAAATGACTATGCTTTCTGTTTATTCTATCGGTAATAAATATAGGAGAATTTATAAATCTAGAATGCAATAAATAATTCCAGAATGTAATAAGGGAGAAAGACTGTTTCCTTTTCCATGAACTGAGGAGCCCGATGCCTTAGGGAAAGCTCAGCACACTGTCTGGCTGAGCTACTTGGACATAGCAGAAGATATATCTCACTGATCAATATAGTTTGACATTATTAGTCATGTCCTATTTTCCATTCTAACCTGAGAGAAGACAGAAGCCCAATTAGATACTTTTATCCTGGCTTGATATCAGGATGATTTAATGATGACTTTTGGGGAATTTCTGCTATAGTTTCTTGCAGCCTTTGGATTTGTGAAGCTAGTAGGAGCAACATGAAGCAAAATTCTGTGATGAAATCAGTGTTCTGTTTTTGGTCATAACCACCATTCACTGAAGCTCAGTGGTCTGTGTGGATGTAGGAGATATCCCTGTAAAGCAATCCTTCTTCTTTACGTGCCATTACAAGTCTCTAGAGAAAACAATGAGTACTGGGCTTAAGTGTACAGAAGGAACAGTAATTTTGATCCCTGAGTATCTTTTCAAGATGGTGAAATAAAAGGAAATAAATCACAATTATTTAGTCTGTCTAGGAGCTTATTCCTTCACTAAAAATTGACTCCTACTTGGTTATTTTTCGGCACAGAATTATCAGTCAGTTAGTTGGTCAGCTGACTTGTTGGTTAGAATGATGGTTGTTATGTTTACGCGATTTCTTTTTTTACATTCTGACATTGTTTGTTTTAAAATATGTGTCCTGATAATGTGTGCAGTCAGACCCTAGAAAATTAACAGCTAGGGATTTCACATTTATAACAAACATATTATCTATATTGGCTGCTGAAATATATGAAGTTTTTACAAGCCTTTGTAATACAAAACAAATAAAAGATGCATAAAATCAGATTATAATAATTCATTCATAGTTTTGTGAATTACTCTACTTGAGGTTTGGGATTATTTTGTTTTCCTTTAATTTACATACTGACAAACTTTTTAACAGCATTAGTTAATATATATTCCTCAGTTTTCATACTCTTTTGCTTCTCCTTTCAGATTCTTTTCTTGCTTGTCACCGTTTAATGAACGTTAACTCTGCTGTGTCAAAATTGATATCAGAGAACAGTAATACTGTGTTCTTTTGTAGCTTCTTCCTTCCTGAATTTAAACCATATTTTGAACTAACTGAACATTACAGTTGCAGGCTGTGGTATAAGTAAGGACCATATACTGGAATGTATTTGTAAGTCACCCAAGGAAGCAGCAGTCATGAGGGAATTTTGGAAGTGGTCTTAAAATTTCACTGGACAAAAGTGTGCAGTGTATTAGAGGTAAATACTCATGATAGCCACTTCATTAAACAGTCCTCTCTATCCATCATACATTACTAACAAATTTCAGTGTTTCAGGTTCGTGAAAATGCAGGTTGTTTGGTTGTTGCTTTCATTACAATTTAGTCTGTGAAACCTAAGGAAGAAGGTACTGCATTTTTTTGGTTGTTGCTGAACAAGTGGTATGAAGGAAAACTTTTCAGAGAATGCAATAACCGAAATGTTCTTTTGCAACACTGTGGGTTAAAACACTCCCTGTTTACTGTGCCAGTATGATTGTATTTTGAAATAACTTTCACAGTGAGACATATGTGAGCCCTTATGTTAACCTCATGCCAACAGTGGTGAGCTGTATGATAAACAGTCATTTTGCTCTGCTGCTTATCTATTGCTATTCAAATAACAAAGGACAAAATGAGTAGGAAGCTGTAGAAGTTCTGTAGCAGTGCTGCATTTTGGCAGATTTATTCTCCAGTGTTCTGTGGTATATTTTTCCTGTATTTTTATAAGGTTTGCATATTTTAGGTAGCATTTCTTCTTTCATTCTAATTATGTGGCAAATTTATTCACCCATTTGATCTTTCTCACCGTATGCAACTTTTAAAGTAACTTATCTGTATTTTACAGATTTGGTTTACTTTTCCTTTTGTTGAGATTTGAAAAAGCAGATCTCAGGATATGTTCCAGATAATCAGTTAGGTCACTATAGTAAATTTCCCACTTGATTTTCTGTATGAATATTATTTCCAGGTAATATCACCTCCAAAATATTTTTCCTTCCATTTCATTTAGTGTCATATGTTGGTAGGGAACAAATTCAGAATCAGAATGCTGTTTTTTGGTTTGGTTTTGGTTTTTCTGGTTATGGTGATATTCTTTTATGTGAGATAGAATTTTTAATACAGTTTGTGTAGAAACTAAAGAGAGACTGAGATACTTTGTTTTCTCTCAGCCAAACCTAGGAAATAAGAGTGCTGAATACTAAGCCAATTTTAATGTTAATTACACTTATGCCTCAGATTCTTTAAGGATGGGAAAGAAAAAAAAGCTACATATTACTAGGTTTGCTAGTGTGTAATTCTTAAATGTAAATTACACATATCAAACTATAGAACATGTCAGGTTAGTAGAAGTTATTAGAGAGCATATTAGGCTGTACTTAGTTTTTCTCTATATAAAGATCTTTACATGTAGAAGACATATTCAAAGAGAGACTTGAGATACATCCACTATGAATAGATTTTGTGTTATTATAATTCACTGAAGTAACCCTGAACAGTATAGATTACCCTGTGCAGAGTGGGGATTCAGTGCTGATATCTTCTGGGAGAGACAGAGACTGTATTGTCATGTGTTATGCTGCATTTCACTTGCCTTTCTCTATTTTAAGTGTGAAGCTTCCACTGAATTGCATAGGATTTATTTCTTTGAGACTTCTAGATAAAAGCACCAGCGTTAAAACAAACTCATGACTTTCACTGAGATATAAGGATCATCCAGCCTTTGTCCACTACTGCTAATGTTCTTAAATAAACAGTTCATTTCGAGTTACTATATAATGCTAAAATGCTTAATAACAAGAAAATACAAAGCAAACCAAACAAAATCATTAATTCCTGTAATCTCACTCTTCTTCTATGTTGTCGGTACTTGCTCTTTTAGTGCCCTCCTGCCTTGAGTTCATAACATTTCTGTTTAATGATCTTATTTATAGAATCCCCATTCTGGCAATTTGAAAACAGGTTTTAGTGATAAATTCTTTTTAAAGAGTATGTGTTCACTTAAATATGCAACCAGATGTTATTGGTATGCCTCCTTAGGAACAAGCCTTTGTTTTACTTCAGCCACTGAGGATACCCGTATTTCCCGTCTCACTTTTGCTCAATTCTATCAACTATTCACATTTTACAGCCTTTAACTTCTTCCCGTGCTAAGTTTCTGTATCCTTATGCATACAAATACTCCTCATAAGGCCTTGCTACAACCAGAATAGAAATTACTGTTAGTATATTAATATTCTACTAATATAACTATTGCAGTAGCTATTAATATAATTTGTTGCTATCTGTCCAGCATATTTAAACTGAAATACTTAGAAGAAATAAGTCCAGGTACAAGCATGTCATCTGTACTCTCACTCACACAGATTCAATTCCTTTCTTCCTGTTCCGTTCTGCACCTGTAGTGCTGTGGTGTTCCCCAGGCACCACCCGGTGCTGGCCAGCTGAGGTGCTTTTCCACACAGGAGATGTACCTAGGAGTGAGAAGACATATCTCCATTAACTGATGCTCTTGCTAACTTTTCCTGTTTCTCACAGTGAAAAAGTCAAAATGTGAATGTTGATATCGCTTAAGTATTACTTAAAAACAAACAAACAAACAAAAAAACACAAAGCAAAAAAGCCCCCAAGCTAATGTGGGGAAGGTATGTAGTAGAACCTTTGGGTGATCCACTTCCCCTTGGATCCTCTCCCTTCTGTCCTTCATAGGTCTCTTTCCAGCAATGCACCAATGCATCTGCTTGTGGGCATCTGTTTGCGGCTCTGGCACCTGCCTCCGAAGAGAGCACTGGTGTGAAGGAAAGCGCACCTGTGTACGCCAGGGACAGGTTGGAATTAGATACATTTTTTTCCTTTTGTGAGGAGGTGCAGCTCATCTTTTCCAAAAACATTTAAATGAGCGTGGAGGAAGTGCAAACTTTATTCAGCCTGGGTGAAGGAAAAGCAATCCGCAGCATTTAACAGAAATCTCATTAAAGGAAATTCAATAAAAGGTTAACTTCTGCATTCATTTCAACTCATGAACAAAAGTGAAGAACCTTTTCCATTAATAGCCTTACTTCAGCATAGGTGTATTCTCATAACTGGAGGAATTTTTGTCCAAATGTTACACAATATCCTGGAGTAAAGCAAGCTTTGGATCATTTTCCCTTCCCAGATTGGGCTGGTTTTATGATTTTAGGAACAGCTTGATTATGCTTTGCAAAAGTGCAGTAGCACCTGAAAAGCTGTATCATCATGATTTAGAAGTTTTAAAAATATCCCTGTTGTTAATTTATAGTAAAACATCATACCAATATTTTAATATGCAATTTCAATGTTATGTTGGTTTTCATGAAACTTTTCCTGTCTTTTTAGGACTCTATTTTACAGAGTCTCTTATTCCAAAGTCTTCGTACAACATAGACACATTGATTTTTATTGCCTTATACCTTAATGTAAATGGAGAGATCTGGTTATATAATTGTAATTTTCACCTTTTGCTTCTGTGTACAACTCGCAGAGTGGCATTACTTCATGAAGCTAAATAAAGAGCAATTCATGGGACTTGGACATCTAGAAATTTCTGTGGCATCTTCTGCTTTTGTCATCTAATTTAGCTTTAACTCCACTGAAAATGGAAATATTTGGTCTAGAATTATAAGAGATTAGTTGCAAAAGTTATAAAATTTTGGCTTAACTTTCTATTTCTTGACCCACAAGGAAAATACTCTTTTATAGGAGTGATCTATCATGCATGTCTTCATTAGATTTTGGAAACTTTTAGAATCAAATGAGTTTAAATTTTTACAAGGGCTTGTATTTCAGTCTTAAAAAGAGTCCATTCACATAAGGGAGACTTCTGTTCAGCTTCATCATTCTCCAGAATGCAGAATTTCTCAGAGTTCTTAAGTTGGTAATACGTGGTAAATTCCACCATGTATAATATATGAATCAGGATATGATCCTGAAGTTTGTGAGAGGTTTTTTAAAGTTGAAGATTAATGCAAAGTACAAGCACCTCATTGTGTTGCTTTTTTAATTGCTGAATTTTTGATTATAACATAGCATAATGTTACACAGTTGAGTAATCCTTTCAGTACCGTTGGGGCAAAGAAATTATATTCCTAAGGATTAAATATGAATAAATACAACAGATCATAAATTGTTGTATTAAAACAGCTAACATAACAGCTTTACAATAGAGGAAAAATTACTGGAAACTTCCTCTTTAAAAGCATGCAGCTGAAAATACCGAACCCAAATCCCCCAGCATTAGTGGAATTGCCAAGGAAAGTCTGCCAAAAGGGGAACCTTTGCTGAATACACACTGTTCAGATCACAGCAGGGCCTGTTATTTATACCAGGGAAGTGGCATGGCTGTTTGCTTGAAAATGCAAGCTCCTTCATGTATTAGAGTTTAGAATATGAAACACAACTATTAGTGTAGTCCTGCAGTGATAACTCTAATCAACCTACCAGAGGAGCACTATAGAAATACACTATTCAATGAGCATGAAATATAACGGGAGGAAGAAGAATGGTGGAAGTTGATCTGACCACACAGAATGTTTCAAAAGCAAATTCTTTCTTAAAGAAGCACGGCACAAGAGTCCTGCTTCCCTCAGCTGCATTATTTCCAGTCTGGAACAGTTGCCTTGAAAAATGGTGATCCCCTTTTAAAATCATAAAATCGTGGAAGTCAGCTTTGACAGAAAGAAGCTAAGGTAGTGCACAACTCTATTGTTAAATATATATATGTGTATATATATA
>JMFS01063829.1:0-11451 GCA_000699545.1 Podiceps cristatus
TGGTGTGACAACCACAGTGGATAAGGTAAAAGCATTGGATGTCATCTTTCTGGACTTCTGCAAAGCCTTGACAAGGTCCCCCACGGCATCCTTCTCTCTCTACATTGGAGAGCCATGGATTTGATGGGTGGACTGTTCACTGGATAAGGAATTGGGTGGATGGTCACATCGAGCGGGTAGTGGTCAATGGCTCGATGTCCAGATGGAGACCGGTGATGAGTGGTGTCCCTCAGGGGTCCGTACTGGGACCGGTGCTGTTTAACGTTTTCATCAATGACTTAGACAGTGAGATTCAGAGCACCCTCAGCAAGTTGGCAGACGACACCAAGCTGAGTGGTGCGGTTAACACACCAGGAGGGCGGGTTGTCATCCAGAGGGACCTGGACAGGCTGGAGAGGTGGGCCTGTGTGAACTGCATGAGGTTCAACAAGGCCAAGTGCAAGGTCCTGCACCTGGGTCGGGGTAACCCCCGGTATCAATACAGGCTGGGGGAGGAAAGGATGGAGAGCAGCCCTGCCGAGAGAGACTTGGGGGTACTGATGGATAAAATAGAGTACATCAGGGATCTAGTTATAACTTTCTGATTCTGGGTCAAATTGTGCACATACACTAGCAACATTTAACTGGTGGTATTTTAAACTGCCAACTTGCAGCAGCTCTGCTTTATTTGCCTCAGTAATGCAACACAATAGGGGTAGGACAAGAATCAGCAGCATGTCACTTTTACTTTCTTCTGACTAGGTGACCAACACCACAAAACCAGAAGATTTTTTTCTTTGTAAGACAGTAATTAACATTTTGAACTGTTTGAAAAATATTTTGAAAACAGCTTTGGAAATGACTGCATGTTTTCTGAGGACATACACATGTAGCTATTAATCTATATGATTATATATGTCCTTTGTATACAAAAATGTTCTAGTACTAGAAGAAGAGTAACTAAAATTGTAGCTGATTTAATGGATAAGAGTGCTTTGCTGTATGTTTTATTTTAAATAGACTTTTTAAAAGTGTTTCCCTTTTTTTCCTATCAAAACAAGCATAACATCTTTTTAACTTCAAGATCTCGAAGCAAAGAAATTGGGCAGCACAAAACAAGGTCTTACTAGAGAATGATGGTTTCAATTTCTAAATGCAGAACAAAAAAAAAAAAAAAAATCTGCAGAAAGGCAATCTCTAGGCCAGTAACAAATAACTACCAAAGAGTTTAAAAAGTTATTTTTTGCAAAATACCTAAAGGATAATGGTATATTGCCCAATATTGCTAAAATATATTGCTTTCATCCTGTTGGTTTCATAGTTTCATTATTTTATGAATTGGTATCTGCAAATGTTTCACACAACCATATGTCTTGCAATTTGAATATACAAACTGTAGTAAATTTCTGGTCATTATATATTGGAAATAAGAAAAAATAAGAAACCAGACAGAAGTTCCAGAGACAGAAGATTTTTTAAGCATGTCAGCTGGTGAGTGAGAAGTAATGGTTATGATTGGACTGCATTTACAGAGCTTTATCCTATCAGAAGGTATCAGAATGCCTGGCTAGAAAATGTAAATATTCTTTCTGCACAGTATGGATAGTTTGAGCACTAGTCATTCAAACTTGCACACACTGTAGCCCTATTCTGGGTCAATCTACTAAAGAGAAACCATTTCTGGAACTATTTTAATTTTATTCCATTTCTGAATTGTTCACTGAGGTCCCAAATATAGTCATTAGTTAAAATAAGCTGCTCAAAGGGTGCAGGCTTCTAATAATAATTGTAGACACCTGCATCCAGAAAAAAAAAAACAAACAAACAAACAAACAACAAAAAACCTAAGATGTCATTTATCACTCTCCATCCACAACAGTCTGAGTGCTTCTCAGAATAAACAATTCTGTTGAATAACTTCCCTTAGTATCTGGATTTCTCTTCAGACTGTGAAGATCTAGTAAGTGCCAGTACAATGTTGCTACTTCAAATACAATTGAATATTAAGCAAAGATGTACATGTGATCAAATCAGTAGCTATTTCAGATCTTGAATGAGTGATGAGAGAATTGTTTAAGCTACACACTCCCACTAAGAATAGTATCTTGCTAGAAGAAGCTGTTCAGGTGTGAAAACAAGTGGCTAAACCTAGCTGTGACAGTGAAATTTTCTTCTGAATACTCCTTCACATATTAGAAAAGAATGATGTTTTAGTTCAGAAAAGGTAGTGTTAAAAATACTAGAATTTTCAAAACTGTACTGGGTAGTCTTATCACCTGATGTGCCACGTCATTTCTCAGTGTATCACCAGCGAAAGTCATGCTTTCTCTTTCAAGTCTTTCAGGTGGTTTATTACTGTCAGTTGCTGGAAATTTTCCTTGGAGCAATTTCTCTTTTTCCCTATTTTAGGAAGGAAATTGTTGCTTGCTGTTGATGTCGGTCTTGATTCATCTGTAGAATCTATGCACAGAAATAAGTATTTATTCTCAAGTTTTAGCTGGATCTGCACAGAATGAGTGTAGCATCTGAATAAAAATGACCATCACCGTGTTATCAGGCTAGAACTTTACTCTTCACTGGTAAAAGCTTTTGCCATTACATCCTCCACAAATATTTTGTTGGCACAAGTGTAACTTGACACTGTATTTAAGAAATAGACTGATGAAATACTGAAAGGCTTTCTTTGTGCACTGGTACTGTGTTTGGGAGCATACAAGTATGCCCAAATTCTTACTGTGGGTTTAATGAAATAGATTCATTCTGAGATTTTTAGCTAGAAATAAAAATGTGTTTCAATTTAAACAGTATACACATCAGAGAATAAAAAATTTGGTATATTTTAGTGAGTCCATCTTATGCTTTATAGTTTTCCAGCTTGATATATCCGAGTATATTCCAGTTTGATGATTCTATTGTTTACAAAAGAAAGAGTAATTTTGTGTTTAGTTTAATATAAAATTTTTTGAAAGACATTAAGAGATCTAATTTTTTCTTCTTTATTTCTCTAAAAATGAAAAAAAATCTTTTGTGAAAGTATTGTTTGCTCTTCACAGGAAAAAAACCCATCTACCAATAAATATGAATGCGTAAGTGATCACACATCCTCCCTCTCCATGTTCTTAAAAAGGAGCATACATAGAGAAATATGAGACAGGGAAAAAGGAGAGAAGTAAAATACATATCCTACATACAATACACAAAATCTCATTTTCAGAGTTTGTGAAACACAGCTGTATAGAAAGCAGACAAAGCTACCTCAAAAGAAATTCAACAACCTACAGAGTCTTTTTGTATTCAGCTCATAAATCTGACTCTGTCTGACTGAAAATTTTCCCTCTTTCATAGTTGTTCAGTATTGTAAAACTGAGGGCGTTAAGCTAACTGTTGGTCCAAATGATCTTCTAGTAGAAAAGCAATCAGTGGCAACCAGTGGCTCTGAAGTGCTTTCCCCATCCAGAAGGATTCCTTTTAATTTGGCATGTTCCATTGTGGATAGACATTGGGAAAAGTCAGTGATAGCCACAAAGTTATAAAAGAAAAATACTAGTTCAGACTACTTACAGCTGTTTCACCAATCTTTTATACACTCAAACAGAATACTTTTCCCAAAACTTAGTTTTTTCACTATCAAGGAGTGATAGGGTTAGGGTTAGGGTGTGATAGTACTAACACAGCTTAGAACTCCTTTCTACAGCCATCTAGACCTAGTCACATTTTTATAATGGAGTCAATATTTGGAGAAAAGTGTGGAAATTGCTGAGCAGTAAAGTAACTTTCCAGAGTGTCCCTTTTGTGGTCTGTCCTTGTCGTAATCTGAGGATAAGTCACACTTCATGACAAGAGTTTTTCTGTATGTTCACTAACATGATGAAAATGAAAGACTTCAGTGCATGATTTGTCTAAAATAATCCTTTTTTTTAATATATCTTGTTTCCATATATCAAAGCTAAAATTTGGATGATTGACTGCATTTCTTCACTTCCTATTCCACTCGTGCTAGAAATGCATATACACAGATAATCATTAGAATAGATTTGTACTCTTGAGAAGCTATTCAGTCACCCAAGACAATACAGGAAAATAACTCAAGACATCAGAAATAGACTTACAGGGATAACAACTTCAGTAACTAAGTATTCAGGGACACTATTGCAAATCATTTCTTCCAGGGCATGTGATCTACCTACTGCCTGGGTGAACCTTCCCAAGAAAAATTTAGAGCCTTACTCAGAGCAAATGTTATTTCATTTCAAAGATAAAAAAATGCCTTATACTCTCATGAGACCACATCACAAGGCTTGGTGCACTAAATTTATGTCAGGAAAACAGCAGACAAAGGCAATATTTTATTTAGATTTTCAAAAAGCCTTTGACAAGGAACCATTATAAATGTTAGGAGACATGAGGTGAGGTATGAAGTACTGCTATGGATGAATAAGCTGCTAGCAACTCACAGACAACAGAATAAGTAAACAGTTTTCAACTTCAGAAAAAAGTTAATGGTAGTCTGGTCCAGGGTACCGAAGCAAGCACAATTACAAGGTTTGTTAATGTTAAACTGTTTTCCTAAAACAGAGATGTTAACTGAGACTGCAAAATTTGCAGATGACTACAGTCTATACTTTTAAGCAGGACTCTTTCCCAGGCCAAAAAAAAATAGTCTGATTCTGTTTCTTCTGCATTTTTTAGAAGTTCAGGTGCATGGTATTGAAAATAGTATTCATTGATATTCATAGACTTTTTAGTCCAGAAGAGACCATTATGGTCCTACTGAAATCAGTGGGTTTTGACATTGGATTTAACAGGAACAAAATTTTATCTTAAATATTTTATTTCTTCTGTTTGAAGGCTGGTCACACTGGAGGCACTTTAACTTTGTGGATTTTGCTGAGGTAAATTCTATGTAGAATACGTAAATCTCTCTTTTTTTTTTTTTTTTTTTTTTTTTTTTTTTTGTGTGTGTGTGTGTTTTGACATTTGAGAGGTTTATGCATAAATAAAGAAAAGATGGAATTTCATGAATGAAGTTATGTTTCTCTATCATCAAAAAGATGTCTTAATTTCTTATTATTTCATATATTTAATAGATAGGTTTGTGTTCTGCTGTGAAAACTGACTCTAGTAAATCGCAGAGTAAGACTATCTACTATAGGAAAATATTGGATCAAGCACTCACAACAAATTACAGGTTTGGGGGAGGTTTTCTGATGCTTGTATAGTATGTCTCCACAGTCAAATGAGGTATGTGAAAAGAAATCATCATACATCAGTCTCTACAAAAATATGAAATATACTTTATCTTTTTTTCACTGCACAGTACATAAGCAAAGATCTACTGTAAGAATGAATGAATATCTGTTACATCACAACACACTGGGATAGTGAAAAACAATTGATCAATGACATAAAAACCAGAACAGAAACAGAAACCAGAGCTGAATTTCTAAATTTGCAGCACAAAGTCACACAAAGTAGCACAGTCATTTGGTTCTGGGGTCTTGTTCTGGGGAAGAAAGGGAGAAGAGAAGCAAAAGCACTTTTTTTTTTTTTTTTTTTTTTTTTTTTTAATTGTGATATCATGGCCCTGATTTAATAGACTTGCAATAACTTACACCTTCCACTTGGATGAATAAAATTATTTAAGTTCAAATATTCCCAAAAGTACCTCCAATGAATAACAGAAATCAAAATTGGGCTTGAGATTTCCCAAAAAATAAGTAGTAATTTGCATTTCTCAGGTCCTGATTGTCCATAGAATCAATAGAATTCATCTGTTTCCTTCACAAGGAACACTTCAGCAGCTGGGTTGTCAGGCAGGGAGGCCACATCATAAAATTAATTCCCAAGGTTCACACTAGGTAGCTGTAGCAGTACTGTAATGTAACCAACACAAAAACCTTTTGTGGTCACATGCAAAGGCCTATAGGCCACAAAGAGTCCATGGACCACAGAGACTTCAAAACTTCAGAACATGATCCTCAGAGCACAGACAAATCCTGCCTGAAACCCTGCCCCTGACCTTAACCTCTTATCTGTTGTGGTGGGTTGACCGTGGCTGGACACCAGGTGTCCACCAAGCCACTCTATCATTCCATGTCCTCAGATAGACAGAAGGAGAAAATATGACATAAAGCTCAAAGACAAGGAAAGGGAGAGGTCACTCATCAATTACCATCATGGGCAAAACAGACCCGATTTAGGGAAATTAATTTAATTTATTGTCAATCAGTAGTCACTGTAGGACAGTGAGAAATAAAAACAAGTCTTAAGACACTTTCCTCCCATTGCTCTGTTCTTTCCCGGCTCAACTTCACTCCTAATTTTCTATATCTAATCCCCACCAGGCAGCGTGGTCAGACGGGGAAGGGGCCTAGCAATCTGTTCGTAATGCGATGTCTCTGCTACTTCCCCAGATCCAGCTTCCCTTCAACATGGGTCCTTGCCACATACTGCAGTTCTTTCTGAACTGCTCTAGTGTGGGTCATTTCCAAGGGGCGCAGTCCTTCAGGAACAGACCGCTCCAGTGTAGGTCGCCCATGGGGTCACAAGTCCTGCCAGCAAACCTGCTCCAGCATGGGCTCCTCTCTATGGGCCCACAGTTCCTGCCAGGAGCCCGCTTCAGTGCAGTCTTCCCACAGGGTCACAGCCTCCTTCAAGCATCCACCTATTCCAGCGCGAGGTCCTCCATGGTCTCCAGTTTAGATATCTGCTCCACTGTTAACCTCCATGCTCTTCACCACAGGCTGCAGGTAACTCTCTTCTCCAGTGCCTCCTTCTTCATTGACCTTCATATCTGCAAAGTTATTTCACATATTCTCTTTCCTGTCTCCCAGCTGCTGTTGCACAGCAACTTTTCTCCTTTCTCAAATATGTTATCACAGAGGTTCTACCAACTTCACTAATTGGCTCAGCTTTGGCCAGTGACAGGTCCATCTTGGAGCCAACTGGAACTGGGCCTACCAGATATGGAGGAAGCTTCTGGCATCTTCTCAGAGAAGCCACCCCTGCAGCTTCCCCACTATCAAAATTTTGCCATGCAAACCTAATGTCCTTAATAAAAGTACTCTCTTTCTGCTTATACTCATCCCGAATGTTTCTGCAAAGACCATTTTCCAAGCCTTTCACCTTGATCATGACTGTTTCAGTCTTCTACAGTTCTCTTTTTTTCTATCACATCAGGCAGGTGTTTGTTTCCTTCTATCTCTCTGTCTTTCCTTTATGTCTGAATGATATCTAGTACAATAGTGTCTGGTCCTTACTATACAACAACGAAGTGTACAACTGTCAAAATCAATCATTCTGATAAGATACATTATTCTAGATTTTTAAAAAGATAGAAGGAGACAGTTGTGTTTGTCATGGAAATACAAGGTTGAAATGATCTAGTAAATCAATGTTGTTTTGAAGGACTGCACCTTTCCTGTCATGTCAGAAGCTTGGGTTATTGAGAAAATGGTAACAGCAGTCATACACAAATGCCTAGAATTTCAAATAGAGTTCATTAGCAATTACACAATCAATGATAACAATTTATTATTCTTGTTAAGCAGATTTTGACAACTAGATATGAGGGGTATTAGGAAGGGATGCTGGAAGATGCTACCTTGATCCTTGTTCTGAGGACAGAAGCTGCAAACATACCTCTGTCCTGAATAGTCCAGTCAGAAGAGAAATGCCCGTTCCATTATTTATTAATATGTTATAAGACGTTCTTCCTCGTTCACTTTTGTATGCTTCTGGCTTGAATGTTTCAGTGTTAAATCAAAGACAGCAATGTCTGATAAAATTCCTGGTATAGATTATCAGCACTGTCTCAAACAGTTACTTGGTTTTACAGCTGAAGAACTGCTTCACACATCCTTAGTGACAAAGGTGTATTCCCTGTAAAGAAGGGAATCAAAAACCATAATCTTTATAGAAGAGGAGGAGATAACATTGCATAAGCCCAAGTAAAGATACCTTGAGTGACCAAGCTGATAGTCTGGGAAGACTTACACATGAGCGCAGAGCATAAGCTACAAGTCAGACATCATCCTCTCCATCCACAAGTAGAAGTCAGGCCCATGGAAGTTTTGATTAAGCTTCCTTTTTAATTTCTATCTTTGTGCAAAATGTGGCAGATGACCTCCAGAAGTGCCCTCCAACCTATATTATTTATTCTGTGACCTATGGATGGAAGAACAAATAAAGTATTGTTATGAGAAATTGCTTCTCAGTCATTTGGAGCATCCCACAGCAACCAAAAGGAAGTTGTGTTTGATACGCAAGAGGGCTGTGATGAGTCACATAGAGAGAGAAAGGTATGAACTGTGGAAATCCAATCTGAGAGCTGGGACATCTGTGGATCCATTACAGGCAACTCTAAAAAGTGTCAGCAACACAGACACTGTAGTGACTGCAACACCATACGGAATAGTCATTGCTGAGCTGAAAGGCTTTTGTCCTTTCCAATCTCTGATCACATACCGAGTGCTAGATCAGAGACTCTGAGATGTTAAGCATCCTGCAGAGCAGAACTTTGATATTTTTATACTTATTTTTCAAAATAGGTCTACTTATTAAGCCAAAATAAAACAGTGGGAAACATTTAATTGCTAAAGTACATGGTACTCTATGTTTTATTTTTGTTTTTTTTTGAGATAAAAAAGTTCACCTGATCTTGTTCCTTTACCTCTGCATTAAAATCATAATCCTCCACTTAGGATATCACTTACCTGCTGTGGACATAATTATTAAGAATCTGATGAACTTTTACAAACAAGTAAGCAACCAGGAAAAAAGAACTAAGCAAACAGCTAAAATATGTATTATATTTATCATTGTTGATATGGTGTGAATAACATATTCCATCTTATATGACATCAGTGGATTTTAAATACTTATTACATTATATGAATTTACAATCTATCAACGTTTTTCATGTTTTACTAAAAATGTATTTTTAAGTTTTAGGGAAGCAGAAAAGGAGTGAATGACTCCAGGCAAGACCATAAGTTTACTGTATTTTTGCTAATCTTTGCTATGCCTTTTAACCCTCAGCTAGGTTGCTATTATCCAGGGGCAGAAATAGGCCAAAAGACAAGTTGTTCCTAGATGTAATTATATTTGGTCATTCAGCCCAAATCTAAAAATACATTACTCTAGAAACATACTTTGACATTTGAATCAGTCTCACAGGCTCTATTTTTTTTACCACGTGAACACCTTACAATATTTCATCTTGGCAGAAAGCTTTAAAGGGGAAATAATAATGAGGAATTGGGGAAAACCAGCAAAATAAAGTGAAAAGAAAGGAGACATAAAGCAATATTTTGGCATTCAAAATATGGAGTACTGTAGGCAGAAGAGAGAATGCAGACAAAGCCATGTAAGACACAGGTAAATGATATTTTGAATAGTGAGCTTGGAGATACAGTATACTTTCTTTATCTTCATGTCAGTTTGGTTGGGTGGTTATTGTATGTGCTGTGAAACAGTCATGGGTAATCTGAGTTAGCAGAATTGTCATTTTGACTGTGAGAGTGCCAAGGAAGTAAGAATAAACGGGATAAGTATCAGAGAAATATTGAAAGAAGGCAATTTTTTTCTTAATTAAAACAATAAATATTAGTAATTTCTTCTGGGTTTTGGTGTAGTGGTTTTTCTTTGTTTTGTCTCTAAGCAAGCAGCTTTGATATGCTTCTGTTTAGCAAAACAAAGGGACTTGAATAAATGCAATCACCCAAAAATTGCACACTTGTCTGACTTTCCATATTTCCCTTTTTAACACTCTTTGTTTCTCTGATTTCTGGGCTACTACAGGTATAATTAGTGCCGGTCTTTATTCCTATTTTGATACTATTGAAACTGGTTTTACTTGTGGTCAGTCTAATATGACTTTTTCTAGACAGCCAAGGGACATGAGCGAAGTTACACATTGGATCTTGAAATGTCAGGTTTTTGAAATGCAGTGTCCTGAGCAGGTTACAATGTTCTTCAGAAAATCCACAGGGTGACTTCTTTTTTAAAATTTCATTTACAAGCCAGATTATGTCAAAACAGAGGAAAAATGCACACTTTGTATTGGTATGATTGTTTTAATCTTCACTGCATATAAAGAGTTCAGTCCTAATCTGATAAACAAGAGAATTTGAGTCATGGGCTTTAGAAGCAAAAGAAAACAAAAAAAGAAAACCCATCTAGGAAGGCCACAAATTATTTTATGAAGGTTATAATATTAGATCTGACGGAACCTTTTTCTTTTCTTATTTCTCATAATTTTAAATTCTTTCACAGAAATCAAGAGTTTACTCCCTCAGAATATCTTTCATAACTACAATGTAATGTTATCTTTTCTACAATACAGTAACAATTTAGCAAGTAAAATATTTGCTATTATTCTCTGTAATTTAAATAATGACAACATATTTTAATTTCCCTTAAAAATATTTTTTTCTGATAGAAAACTAAAGGTCTCATGAGTCACCTGGGAATAAGATGAAGGAAACTTGACTGTAGCAGAACTTAGTCAATTAAATATATTTTTTAAAAATCACAATACTTCTGCTGGGTAATAACTTCAGTTGTGAGAATTCTAGTATTTTCTAGACTTTAGATTATTGCAACAAATGCTGTTCAGCAAAGCACAAGGAGCTCCTTGTTCAACAGGTCATTCTTGAAAAACACAAGAAGTATTTATTCTGTCCACTAAACACCAGTGCATAAATGGTGACATGCTATGGTTCAAGAGTTATCTTCTATAAAACCTTGTGGCTAGAGAATATAAAATGGGAAAGTAATTGAAGTATTTAAAATATGGGAAAGACTGGTAAGATGTGTTGGAGAGTTAGCTTTAAGTTTATACAAAAATACTTTTAATTTATGGGTTTGAATACTACACTGTAAAATCCAAGTGATAACAGAACAGGAATAGCTGACTATCTTTAGAAATTCCTGACTGATCAGTCAGCAGTCCCCAATCAACAATCTCCAAGAAAAGTATTGAGTACTAAAACCAAAAGTTTCTTTAAGAAATGAAAAACTAAAATGAACAGAGATTAAATAAATGGTTTATTCAGCTTAAAAAGTTAAATTTTACCTACAGATAGTCATGTTTATTAAAAAGGTCTTTTGCAGAGTACAGTACCAAAATAGACAACAACACGTTTCAGAAATATAAAAACTAAATTCATATTGAGTACAAACACGAATTAAAATTTTTATCCCTCTGGACTCAATAAGTGTTAGATTCAATAGCTTTGAATTTTATTCAGAACTTGGCACTGAATTCAGCCCAACTTCCCTGTGCCTTGGCAAATTGTAGCTGAGATTCCTGATTAAGATCTGTAACATGTAAATATGTAAAGGTACTGTGTTTCAAGCTGACTTAAATTAAAACAATATGTAATTGGCTAAGCAGAACAGGATTATTTACCAAGCTAACTGTAGGCCAGGTCCCTCCCTACTAACCCGACAATCATAGAATCATAGAAT
>KL270755.1:0-19752 GCA_000699545.1 Podiceps cristatus
TAGCTCCATCCTGGCTAAAACCAGGACATAGAGTAATGCTCTCCTAATGTGAGACTTCTCTGTACTGAGAAAGGAACAGAAACTTGAAGTAGGACTGTTTTGTGTGGCCTTGTTGGCCCAGCACGGTCTGAGTGGCCCGCTGCTTTCCCAGCAGAGGAGCAGTGCCTGGGCATAGCTTGCCAAGGGAACTGTGTGGGCCACCTTCTTGTAGTCTGGGATGTGACAGGAGGAGAAGGGAAGACAAAATGGTTATTTTGGATGCTGATCTTGCAGTTTTTACATACTGTCAGTTTTTTCTTAACTCTTCAATTCATATTTGATGAAGGAACATGTAATTAAAAGAATGTACAAAGTTGAAAAGAATGAGTTTTAATGAGTTTACCAGAGTTTTTGACACAGAAATTTCCAGCCAAGTTGCCAAGAGTGTGCTTTCATGAAAGCATGTGGCCAGCCCACTTGTGTTCATTTGGAACAGAGCTCTGGAGCTTGTGCTGCTTGCCATGGCTTGAATTTTCCTCAGTAGGTGCAGTTTTGAAATTCCCATACCAAACCTCCTGTTTGTGATTATCTTTCCTCTTTGAAACTGATTTGTGTATGTTTTCACTCCATATTGTATATTGTACTAAGCTTACTTGAAAATAATGTGCTTTTCCTGAAAATACCTGAGGTGATGAAAATTGGATGTTAAATTTTTCTTGCTGAGATACGTATTTCAGGTATTTTAGTAAAGCTCCCTACAACAAAGAAGTATCAAAGATATTTTCATATCTTTTCATGGTAAGGCTGTAAATGGTACTGTTAAACTGGAGTGCTTGTTTTAGAACTTGTTCTTACATCCTCTTTGGGATGCAGCTGTGCTGTTAGAAGTGGTTACAGCCTAGTCTGCCCCTAACACGCTCATCAGCTCTTTCAACTGCAGGCCAGCTATATTGTCATACTCTTAAGTAAACTGGCAGAAGATGTCAGATAGCTTGCATGTTGATTTGCTTTGGTTTCAATTTTAGTGAGAAATTTATTATTATCAGATATTAGTAGGAGCTGATACTGCAACCATATGGTTTCTGCTTACTGTTATCTTAGACCCAATTCCTAGTAAGAAGAGCAGTCCAAATCTGAAAGTGTGGATATAGTTTAAATTACAGAATGCTTGAATCTGTATTACTTAGTTCAGCATTAAATGTTGGTATGTGGAATATTTTAAAAGAACTCATAGTTCTTGGTTGGCAGGTTCTAACATATGTTATTCAGCCTGTAGGATTTTCTGTCTTAGTTTTAATAACAAATAAATAAATAAATCCAAACAGTACATTTCTTACTTTGTACACATAAATTGTTTAGTAGAGTCACAATATTAGAAGTGGCCCTTGAACATTCTGTATGACATCCTAGGTGAGGAGGGGGGAAGGAAAAAGCCCCTGTAAGAGGTGTGTCCAAAACCAACCAAGGCATTGAAGGAGAAGAATGTACGTGTCCTTTATTTGACTTCAGTGTCAGGGGCTGTATGTGTTGAATTTTCATGATCAAGTCCCTTTCATCCCTCTGTGAGAATCAGTATTGAAGGAAGCATACAATTTGGGTCATTCTCCTTCCCTGAGGAACCTGAAGATGATTCCCAGATGCTTGGCTCTCTAGGAGGGAGGAGTGGGCTAAAGCCAGGCTTCTTTCAGTCCTGACCAAAGCAGGTAGTACTGAGAGCTATAAATTGTGCTGGTCCTCACTTTCAGTTGATTTTATACTTGTGGACTTTACTGTGATAGCAAAACAAAGAGATTTTACTTAAAAGCTGTAGCAGTATTGTGGCACAGAAGTACCCATCTGGGTTGTTGGGGGTTTTTGGGGTTTGTGTGTGTTGTTTTTTGTTGTGTTTGGTTTGGTTTTGGTGGGTTTTGTTGTTTGTTTTTAGTTAAGATTTCAGGCTCTAATTTCACTGCTACATCCCATAAATTTTACACAAGACTACAATTTACATGCAGTGTTTTCTATTACAGTAAACATTAATAACCTCATCTACAAAAGAATTAAAATGTTTGAGGTCATGAACCCAGTACTTGGAACACCATGGGTCATAATTAGAGTTGAGTTTAGTCAGTGTGACTGAATGAATATGTGTATGAATATATGCAAAATAAAAATATGATAGTTTTTTTGACATATGCCTTATTTTTTGGAATTTCTGGGTAGTGAAAGAGAGGGTGACAGAGTTTTATTGTGTTTTTACTGTAGCTTTTAAAATGCATGTAAATAAGTACTTGTATACTTTAAATGGAGACAGCATAATTGCATGGAGTACTGTTTACTGTTTGTCTTAGGTATACTGGCTGTCTCAGTATGTTGTATTCAATTAATACAATAATGTATTCACTTTTTAGTAATACAGTAGCTAATCTTTGATTTTTTTTGTCTTATTTTGAATCAAATTAATCGTGCTCTTAAATTCTGTATAAGGTAAAAAATTGTGTAATTTTCATTTGGGGCAGGGGGGAGAAGCTTGGTAAAGGTTGTTAAATATTGATGTGCATTTCCACAAATCTTTGAGTACTTTCATGTGGATTTATTGGAAATGACCAGATATTTTTCTTAGGTTGTGTCATGTCGTGTTCCACCCCCCCCACCCCCCTTTAGTTGGTGGTATTTCCTTCTAGGGTTTTTTAAGATTTTCCTTTACTAAGAATGCTATTATTATATTACAAAAAAAACCCCTACTGTCTCTGGAAACAATTACTATAGATGACACATCAGAATTATGCATAAATACAAACATTTCATTTTTTTCTTAACTATTAACATTTGCTAATTTACTCCTTATGCATTTTGAAGAGCAAATGTGCTCATTACTCTTGATATGATAATTTAATCTTTATATCATTATTAACATTAGTTTTGCAAAATAGACTAGTAAGCCTTATGGGAGTCCATCATGAGTTCTGTTTGTACATTTTTGTGTAGCATGTAGTGCAAACATGCATAAGTATAATTTTATCTTGTGCCTTTTTTTGGTGCTGACATTAAAAGAATATATTTTGACAGGTATTTACCATCTAAGGGTATTTTTACTGTTTCATTTCAAATACCTGACCCTTGGTGCTCCAAACTGTGTCTTCATTGGAGTGAATTGACATTTAAGAACCCCTCTGCTAGAGTAACTAGTATAAGTTGCTTAGCATCAGTTACATGAAGAAACCACGAGTATCTAGATTCCAGCAAATACTGGATTCTGGTACTAGAAGATACATGAGTTGATATACTCAAGGGCAGGGCTGCCATCCAGAGGAACCCGGGTAGACCGGAGGAATGAGCCAATGGAAGTATTATGAAACTAATCAAGGAAAAATGCAAAGCCTTGTGCTTGGGAGGGAAGAACCACCCAAGCCAAGTGTTTTAGGTTGGAGGATGCCTGGCTGGGGAACATCTCTTCTGAAAAAGGCCTAGGGATCTTGCTGGACAGCAAGCTAAGTGTGAGCCAGCAGTGTGCCTTGGCAGCAAAGATGACCAACAGCATTCCAAGCTTCATTATCAGGAGCACAGCCAGGAGACCAAGGGAGGTGATAATTAATGTCTGTTACTCAGCACTTGATAGATCCTATCTGAAACGCTGCATATAATTTTGGGCCCCCCAATTCAAGAAGGATGTTGATCAATTGGAGCTGTTCTAGAGGAGGGCAACCAAGAAGGTCTGGTCAGGGCCCAGAGCACTTGCCCTATGAGGAGAGCCTGCAGGAGCTGGGCCTGTTCAGCCTGGAGAAGGGACAGCTTTGGGGAGACCTAATGGCAAGCTTCCAATACCTACATGGAGGCTATCAAGAAGATGGAGAGAGACTCTTCTCAGTGGTACATGATGGGAGAATAAGAGGCAACGGGTATAAATTGAAATAAGAGTTTCCAGCCAAATAAAGGAAAAGCTTTTATCAGAAGGAGGATCAAGCATTGGAACAAGGTGCCCAAGAGACTTTGTGTGGTCTTCATCCCCGGAGGTTTTCAAGACTGACTTTGTAAGTCCCTGAGCAATCTGGGCTGAATTCAGTGTTTATCATACTTTGCGTGGGAGGCTGGACTATAGACCTCCTAAAGTGCCTTCCCCAGGACCTCCTGTGATCAGCACCATCTTACGTGTCATACCTATGCAGAGATTGGTGCTGAGAAGGAAGAACTGCACAGTGAGTTATCGTCTAAGTTAAAACTGCATCCTACCTTGTGACAGAAAGGTGGCCTTACTGAGTTCCAGACTGTTGGTATAAAGAGAAGAGAATCCCTGTTGAGGAGTCAGTATGGAGTAAAAAAAGAAGCAGAGAATCCTTGTTGAGGAGTCAGTATGGAGTAAAAAAAGCAGCACATCTTCCACTGCAAGTTCTTCCCATTCTTGCAAGGTACAGTGTACTTTTACATTTCCATGTGCCTTGTGGAAAAACCTTTGAGGTCAGGGGAAAGTTAATGGGTAAGTAAAGGAAAAAATGTCGTAGAAATCACTGTCTGATTTGAGTTTAAAGTAGTTTGAATTTGTAATATGGTGAATTTATTTGCATTCAAGTATCTTGGGTTTCTTTTGATACTAACCTTGATTCTTAATTTATTGGCAGTCCATTTGTAATTTTTGGCTAAATGTTTTCCCATCATCTGCTGATGCATATTTTCAATTTTTACCTTTAGTATAAAGCCTGGAGGAGTAGAAATGTGAAAATATCAGCTGTTAATTTTGCAGAGAGCAAAGGCTGACATAGATTTTTCCAAGAACTTGAGGGACTTTGTAGTTAGACATAGTGGTTCTCCATACTGAAGCTTTTGAAGACATTTCACTTGATATTTCCTTATATTTTTCATCTGTGGATCTTTAGAAAAACAGTGGATAGTATTATGAATAAAAGAAAATCATGATATAGTTCCTGGTACAGATATACACATTAAATTTTACAGAACTTGCTTTCCTTGGACATCATGTTCCTTCTGCATAATACTTGGTGACATATTTTATGGCAGTGTGTTTAACCTTGGAATTTTAGTGGTTTGTTGGGGAAAAACTGTATATTGGAAATGTATCTTTTAATTCAGCTAGTTTTAGCTAGTTTGTCGGGGGTTTCTTGTGTGTGTGTGAACTGTAAAAAAAAAAAAAAAAAGCTGTCTTTGGAGAAAATGGGCTGTCTGCATATTTGTTTTAGTATGTTTTTAGGTCTGAAGTGTTTTGAAGTAGCTTAGATCAGTAAAAACATCTGCAAGGTTACTCTGCAACTTGCCATTTCACGTAGCATAGCAAATGGGTGATGTTTGGTTTGCAGAGTGACACAGCAGTTTCTGTAGTCTAAAAAGAACTTGTACAGAACAAGATGGAATTATTCCATAAACCCTGGGAAGTATTTTCTTCCTGAGGCATGGAGTCTCATGGGGCCAGGACTTTGTATTTGCCTTTGTTGAAGATGTTGAGGTTCCTGACCTGAACAGATCTCCTGCAGTAACAGTCCTACCTCTAGTCTATCAGCCGCTCCCTCCCTGCCCCAGTTGGTGTCATCTGCGTTTTTCATGCAACTATGTCCAAGTATCAGATGGCTTAACTGAAAAAGGATCATAAAGTGGAATTGCAGAGAAGACAGTATCGGCAGATTTATTCGGAAATGCAAATAGTTAAAATCTTGTCTGTATTTTAGTATTCTATTCACTGCACATATAAATACTGTTGTTCTGTCGCCTTAAGCTTAGGGAAATGCAAATGATTATGGGTAAAAAATTCAATTTGCAATTGTGAACTGTTGATTTTTTTTTTTTTAAATTGCTTTTTTCTATGTATGTCTTGGCATTACAGGAATGAATATGTTGTCTTTCTCTTTAGATTCATCCCATCCATTACCTTACAGGAAAAGTTTGTCATTGAGAAAACTGTTTCTCTCCCAGGCAGTATCACTTTTCTTCATCTAGTTTTGTATTTGCTTTTATTGTTTGTTTTTATTTTTCTCTCCACGATGTGAAGATACCTAAGAATCTGAAAAGAATAATTAAGTATACTGTATGCTTGTCATTGCAGTTTGATTTTTAACATAAAAAAAGTAAGAAAGAAAAAAGCACAACCAGTACATTGCAAAATGGCCCTACTACTGAGCAAGGGCAGAGATGAACCCCAGCATGTAGCTCACTGAATGACTGGATACGTCACTCACATCACATGATTAATTTTGTAGCTATTTTTTTATAAGTAATAGTGCAGAATTGTTTTCCAGCTGTCCTTGTTCTCCCTGCCCAACATCCTAGGGCTACTTAGTCTGTGAACTAGTTCTGGCTGCCATTCTTCAGTCTGGCTGTGGGTTACAGCAGACTTTAGTTACACAGAACTAACTCCTCCTGCAATTGCTGCTGTGACCTGTTAACAAAACCAAAGTGCATATTCCAGAAATCCGTTTTAAAGGACCTTGTTGGAAATAAGTACGTTTTTTAAAATAAAACATTGTCAACATGCTGAGGTATAATATAGGAGGTAGACCAATTTGTTAATTGCTGCAAGATCTCCAACATTTTGATGTAACTGGTGGCCTACTTCACAGATCTGCATTTGAAAAAGATGATGGAGAAGAAAGCAGCTAGTTTAAAAATACATTTTTTTGTTCTTAAATATTTAAATTATTGATGGGCTATTTGCATTTTATCATCATGTTGTTTCCACTAGTCCATCCAATCACTTGGTTTCTGTTTCTTTTTCTGGTGTAGAACCAGATCTGTACTATGTTGGTTTTAGTAATTGCTGTGTCTTGGTTTATGGCATTAGTCAACAGCTTCTGTTTTATAGTGATGTGCAGTGTTTGTAGAAACCTGTAGAAGGCAGAAGAAGATACCACTTCTACCTCACCAAATCTCCTGGTCAAAAGTTATTAGAGGCCTGGAAGTTCTTCCCTATACACTTGCTAGCAGCCCTATCTAAAAACAGAATATGTGCTTCATTAACTTGAGTTTGCTGGTTTTATGATAAATAATTTCGATTAATTGGCAGATGGTGTGTTTGTTAGGCATTTTGTAGGTGAGCATGGATTTCTGCTGAGAATGCAATGGAGGTAAAAATGGCAAACAGTTTTCATTTTTTTTCTCCAGAAGGAGCGTATGTCTTCTGTGGGAGGTGAGGGAGGTTGTTGCATACAGAATGGTCTTTCCCTTCACCACACATGTATCACATGTAGTTACGGCACATAGAGTGTGAGAAACAGCAGCTGTGAAGGCTAGAGACATAAATTCACCTGCTTTATCACACAATCATTTAATTTTCAGGATTATTAACCAGAAATTTGCTTCATTGTCAGTGTGTCAACTTACTCATTTTCTTACCTTGTCTATCACAGATATCTAATTGTGGCCAATAGGCAAATGTTTCTTTTCTTTTTATTTTTTAAAACTTCTAAAACAACTTAACAAGCCTAGTGAGGATAACAATATCATTTTTATTTTGCCTTTTGATTTTTTTGAGGGAGTGATTTTTAATGACAGGTTGAACTTTGAACTCTGTTTTGATTATGCAACATTATTTGTATAAATATACTTTTTAACTTCAGGAAATGATGTGAAAGAGGGAGCCATAATGTTTTGCAGTTATCTATTATCTATATCATATGAATTTATTTTTAATAACTTATTTTTCATGTTATTAAATAAATGTTCAAAATTTAAGTGACTCCATCTATAGCAAGACCTTTTTAAATTAAAATAACCATGTTGGGGAAGTGGGTATTTTTCTCTATAAGAATACTAAATGCTCCCTCTTTTCATCTTTAACATCTGTATGTTTTGTGTTTACAAAATGCCTATTAAAAGTTTTGTGGGAATTGCTTTGAAAGATACCTTAAAGATACAGATTGTGTTTTTGCATCTCACGGCTGAAATGTAATTAAACTGGCGTCTTCCTCCAGTTGAAAGTAAGTGGCTTTTTAATGTGCCATCCTGAAAAAGTGTTACTGAACAGGAAAGTGAAAATATCTAAATGTTTGTGCTTCATTTATTAATACTGGAAGATTTCTTTTAATACAGAAAGGGAGTGCTAAAAGAGCTTTAGGCTGAGAGTGTTTTCCAGTGCTACTTGCGTTTCAGTGGTTTCAATGAATGGGTTCCATGAGGGAAATGAGAATGAAACTTAAACATGCCTCCACCCAACCCCCAACCAAGAATGTGATATAGATGAAGGCAATCTATGGGTAATCTACAGTTCATGTAAATATTTTTTTGAAAGCTGTCCTGTCTCTATGTTTTATTTTATGTGAGGTTTACAGAGCAAACCTGACTGGGGCTTCACCCAATAGTTATGAATGGAGATATTTATGTGACAGAGGCTGCTTGACTTTTTAAACTCTTTTCATTGTTACAATGCATTCCCAGCTGTAATGTGGAATGCAGCACGAGCTTCCGGGAAGTACTCAAACACTGCTTTAAAAAATGCCTAAATAGGAGTATCATCAGCTGGTGACTAAGGGTAACAGAACTCAGCTTAGCAATTCTTTAATTCTTCTGTTTTCCTGTCCTGCAGTGAAGACGTGGTCTTGGCAATGGGTGTTGTGATAAAGGAAAGGAAAGGTGAATGCTGCTCATAAAGCAGGAACTGCAGGAGGCTATGTTTGTTTCTCTTACTTGTTTTGTAATGAAATCTGTTGTTTCAGTGAATAAGCAAGAGGCAATGACATGCAGATTTGCACGTTCTAGGGAGATACTGACCTGCCAAGATTCCTTTCATTTACAACATATTCCAGAAAAAACTTTTGACCTGAAGCATCACGTTACTGTTTAGTAAGCTCATCTTAGAAGAAGAGAATCCAGCGTTTCTGTAACTAGTTTGACATCTTAGTGCAAGAGGTTGGTGTGATTATAATCAGAAGAGTTGCTTTGTTTATGTACTGTTGTAAAATTCCGTATTTTACATGTTGTAGTTACTGCACTATATACTACTTATAGTTGCAATATTTGCTCATGTTGGACATTTTTAAAACTAGTTTCAATTTCTTCACTACTCTTAAGACCTTTCACGTGAAAGGAGGTACCTACTATTTTTCTTTGCATCTTGAGAGGTGGTTTTGCACTGTTTTACTGGATGATGCATTAGAGTTAGAATTCATTGCAGTTCAGACCTGTACTTTGCTGATGGTAATTTAAGTACTGATGCTTTTTATTTAAGTGAGTAGCAATGTTTTCATGACAGAAAAATTGATGGCTATGCCTACTAGCTGCTTACATACTTCTAGTAATACTGCTTACATATTTCTAGTAATTAAGAACACAAAATCCTGCAGGAAAGAAAGACATCATTACTACATAAAATTACACTGAGTGATTTAATAAGTACTGTACATGTCAGGCTTTAATTGCACAGGTGATTAGAACTGTGTGGAGAATGAAATGGGCACTTTTTTTTAGAACAACATCTAATGCATTCCTTTTGTATTAATAAAGTAGCATCAAATTTCTCAAGTGTGTGCTCTGAAAGGATGGTAGAACTTCCCAGAACAACTAATAAAACTAATTAAACAGCAGATTTCTTTTTTAAGTGAGATGAACAGAATACCAAAGGAAAAAAAAAAAAGTTAACGGTTCCACGGAAGCAAACTGTGTCACAGAAGGAAACTGTGAATCTGTTTGTGTTTGAGTGCGCATTCGGAACTGGATCCAGCTGTACTGCAGATGGAGAGGCTGCTCAGTCCATGCAGCTGATCCCTTTATCTTGTGACCTGTGTGTGACACATCAGATAAGGGATTCATTCCTCTCTCTCCTGCATTCCATTTCAGTAAATCCTTCCATGCCCATCACCTCATCCTAAGCATGTTTTTTTGTGGTTGGTGTGGGGAGGTTTTGGTTTTTTTCATTTTTTTTTTTTTTTCCCGGTTCTGAAGTTATTTAGGGAAACCCCAGAAACAACATACACAGTAAGAAGGATGCATCCTGCTGACATGCTCTTCCTTTTCCAGGAACTGACGTTCTCTTCACCTTGACTGACAAACACAAGGGATATTAAGTTTTTAATAGTTGAGTGAAATAAAATAAAAAGGGGGAGGGGGACTGCAGTATTTGAGAATTTGAACAGTAACTTCAGTTATAGTCTCAAAAGTTGTTTCATTTTGTAATTAGACTACTAATTAAAATAGGCAGTTTTAAAAAACTGTAGCTGAACAAAATGCAGAACAAAATTCTTTTGCTTCCACAAAGGAAGACTATGCCTCTCTATTAATATTCTCTGAGTGTGTAAACTAGATGGGATACAGCTGAAGTCTTTTGCCAAACCCCTTCAAATTAGGTCAAGGAAATTGCAAGATGAGGGACAGTCAGGAATCGAGCAGTAACCAAGAGAGCTGAAAGAAAACAAAAGGTTACTGTAAGTGTTCACCATAGCAGAAGTCTTCCTTGTTAGAGATGGGAATGTTTATATGCAATAAATATCGAGAATAGGATTAGCAAAATTGCAGATACTAGAATTATTTATTTAGTTAGGATTAGAGAAAACCCTTGGGGGAATTTTGGGGGAGCCAGTTAGTTGGATGAATAACAAGATGGCAGATGGAATTCAATGCTGATAAATGCAAAAGCATGCATATTGAAGGAAGTAATTTGAACTGTGCATAAGCTTTACTGTGTTATGAATTAATTTTACAAATTTAGAAGATATCTGAACAACATTTTGGACAGCAGAGTTGAAGATCTCTGGCTCAGTAAGCAACAGTGGTCAAAAAAGCGAAAGCTAAGATGCGGTAAGAATAACATTATGGAAATAAAACTCATAAACCAATAGTTTCACTGTTGCCTGGAACCACAGAAACAAGAAATTTGGGAATGATTACCAGAATAACAAGGTATTAGCTGTTTGAAGTTTGGGAAAAGTGTGCAAATTTTTGATGGGAAAGCTCTGATACAGTATAAAGACACCTTTTTGCTCATGTTGAGCAGGGGCAGTCAGTAGAGCAGACAAGTTGTGAATGCAGACCCCCCATTAGCTACCTTGTTGTGGAGTGCACAACTATGTTCTGACAGCTGTTCCCAGGGGTTTACTATGGAGGTCAAGAATTTACTTAGGTTTAAAAAAGAATTTCTTTGTAGATGAATAAATCTAGACCATCATAATGGCTCAAGAGAACAAAATTTGAAAAGGTTAGAACTTCTGTGCTGGTGCAAGAAGTCCAACACCTAGTGACTAATAGGTGGAAGGAAGCCTTTATTAGGACATTATTCCATTGCAACATACTAGCTGGGCTTTTTCTTTGTAAGGTGGCACTGAAGCACTGCTCAGATTTGAAGTAAGAATGAGAAATAGCCAAGTTGTTTCAGATTATAGGATGTGTACCTTTTCCATTGAATCACCTTTCGTTTCTTGAATGTTTTACAGAAAAATATTACTTGAAAAGTTAGAAAATATATTGTATATATCTCTCCTCATCTTCTGGAACATGATATATTGTTCTCACTTGTATAACAAAGAGCTATATTAGCAAATCTGAAAACAAAAATTTGAAGCGATGTTAAATGCTCAGAAAAACATTTTTTGAACAAGATGAAGTAATTGTAAGATCCTGTGATATGTGTACGAGAATAACAAGTTCTTCCTTTTCACTAGTAGATTCTTATATTTCCATTTTTATATTGGAAACATTTACTGTAGTTGAAGGACTTTCAGGTTAGTGAACACAAACTTTTAGTTTTGCAGACGTAAATTTTTTCAAATCCTTTAACTTAGATAAATTTAATTTTGGATAGAAATTCCACATGGAGGGGAATGGCTTAAAAAAAATATTAAATCCAGCCAAACAAACAACCAGAACCAAACAATAAATCATCACTAATTGTCAGAACTCTGAAGTGAGTACTTCGTTACAAGCAGATAATGATCAGTGGCATAGTAAAATGTTTCTGTCATGGATAACTGTACAAAGTGTCAAATCTTGCCAATTCAAAATATCTAATATAATTGCTTGGGAAACAATTTGTTATCCTAATTATATGAAGATATTTGTCTATATTACTGGCAATTAATTGTCATTGTGTATCCCTTAACTGTGTTTGCTGTGCTTTTGTAACAGCCTGTATGATTATATATTGGCAATGCAATATCAGTATGACACTCAGGCTGGAGTTGGACGTTGTGTTCGTACACTTTTAGCCTACCTCCTCACTTTCTTTTTCAATACTCGTCTTTGTGCCTTCGAGACTGGCACAAAGGTGCCATGAGGTGGCCTTTTAATTTATAAGTCAGAGTTTATTAGAGGAGTTATACCTGAGCATCTCACACAATTAATAAATGTTCCTCTTCCTGCTTGGAACAGATGAAGCAGATTTCATATTAAAAATTACAGTCCTAATTAATGGATGCGGTGCTTCTGATCTAAATCATGTCTGTACTTAAATCCTCTGTAATACTCAACAAGCTTGGTAGTTGCATAAAAACAAGTTTGGGTTTCACAGTGAATTTTAGGATACAGCAAAATGCAGTAAATACACTAGTCTCATTTCTGAGTAGCAGAAGAGCTATTTTAAAAATATTTTCTGGCTCAACTAAATTTCTGCTGACAGGTATTTTGTAGCCACCTTCTCATCATTGAGAATGCTGGTTAAGAGAAAATACACTAACTACCATGGCTATTGCATACCTTTTTAATTCAAGGTCCTCACTTGGCAACACTGGCAAAAAAATATGCCGTCATATGCACGCGATACTGTCTTGTTTTGCTAAATGGTGCAAATGGTTGTGGATAAAGCAGGTAATTCTGAGATAAATATATCTGTTACTGAAGATTCTATTGTACATATTTTTATGACATAGATGGAATAAGCATTGCTTTGTTTTCTAGAAATTGTATGTTTTGGAGGAGTAACTGACTTCATAATTGTGTCTACCGGAAATTACTTTGGAATCAGTGTGACTGTATGATGCATTAGATAAATACTAATGATTGACATATTGAGAATAATTTCTCATTATTAAGTTATTCATATGTTTCTAGCTGATATAGGATTTTACCATTTGGATTTCTAAAAATTTGTATCATAAATGGAAACTTTTCATATTTAGTATGTGTGTTTGGTGACATTCCTATGCTTGAAGGTGTAACTAGTAAAATAAAAGCTTGGAAAAGCCAGTACTGCTGCTTGATTTTCATCCAAGGCTAACATAATTTTTGCCAACTTTCATTTCTGAATATGCTTCTTTTCATCTAGTGTGTTTCACTTTGCTACTTAATGTTAATTTTCATTATGCTAACATTTCTTCTATGTGTGTATCTTCTGAATAAGTTGTTAGAACTCAAACTCTTTGGTCTGGGAATTGCTGGGAGTGTAGCTCTTGCACACTTACCAGTAAGGATGGACTTCACTGTTCAAATCCTTTTGTAATATTATGAGTAGGTATGTAAGGAATGGAATGATTCCTTTAATTTTTTCATTAGTTAGTGTAGCAGTGCAGGATAGCAGACAAAGAAACATAAAACCAAATGGAATGGAAAGATGATCCTAAAATACAGACCGAGGTGTTGTAGACCTTTCTGTTGTCTTCTGAAGTCAAGAAAAAGGAGCAAGAAGGAACGCATCAAGGAAACTTCTGTTAATCATCAGATGATTCCGATAGTTACACAAATACTAGAGCTCTGTATTCGGCAAGTGAAGGTAAGCGGTGGTTGGAGGATATTGTCGTACAAGGCATTCTGGCCATGAAAGAAAAGAGTTGGGTAGCTGGCAATACCTGTTCCAGTTCTGCTCTCCTGGGTTGTTCTTCCAGTTCCAGTATTCTCACGTTATCCTAAGAAACCCAGGATGCAGTTTACTCCAGGGAGGTTAATATTTAATGAATAAGATTCTTCCAGTTCTCAGGCTTGGTGAATCCCTCTGTTCAGTGTTCTACAGCTGTATTTGATATCTTCAAAGTCAGGTTACTTTTCAAAATCTTTCCTACATTCCGCAGCATGGATTAACATGTACCTTACTGACATGTCTAGAACATGTTTTTCTGAAAAGCGAAGCCTGCTTATGTTGGATAAAATGCACAAACCTAGTAGCAAGTGCAGAGGTTTGCAGTTAGGGTTTAATGTTCCCAATTGTTTACATAGAGTGCTCAGCTGATATAGTGTTATCACCTTACCTTTTCAAGAACTGTGGACTTTCTCTGAGCTCCCTGGATGCCCCCCATCAGTTATCTCAGCTTTTCATTCTGTAACTGAGCTGTTTGACACTTTTGTCTCAAGGAAGCAGCTTCTCTGAGAATCTTCCTATGCTCCTCATTAGATAGCTTTCCCCTACTTAGGTTGTCATTGATTTTCTGAAGAGGATATTGGGTCCACCTCAATGGAAGGAAGTTATGGCAGCATCATATTGTCCCAGAGGCTACAAGTTAAAAATGGAACAAACCAGAAAAGCCTACCATCACCAGCCAGAAAACCTGTCAAAATCCACAGGACAATTCCAAGCCTCATTATAGCTGACAGTAAGATTCTTCTAGACAATAGTGAGTGAACTTAAGGGTGTATAATAAAATTGATGTGCCAAAACAGTGACTTGTACGTGCAGATAACAGTGCAAAGTATCTCTGTTGGGAGTACAAAAGTATTGGTAAGCGATACGTAGCAGGTTAGTTCAGTTGGATGGTCTCCTGAATTTTGTTATCAGTTATATGTATTTGGCTAAGAGTGTACAAGGAGCTGTGTATGTTTGTGTGGTAAACTTTTGTTTATAAAGCTGAATTCAATCTATATATGCTTGTGTGTGTGTAAGCCATGGAGAAATGATCAGTCTTTGTGAATTTCCACCTGGTTTTAGTTAGAGGAAATCTAAGGTTGTCTGAAGTTACATATTTTCAGACTTCATTTTCTTTGGCAAAAATGCAGACAGGAGATGCATATTCTTCTGTCATAAGAATACTGACTGGTTAAATTTAGGCACCTTCTTAAAATCTCGTATACATTGTACTTAACTACATAGTAAAACCTTTCAGTCTAAATTAGATATTTTAAATATTTTTCTCTGTGTAGCCAGCTAATGTCTTTATGCCATTGTGAATGTATGAATTTCAGTTTTATCATCAAGAACATTGCTTTTTCAATCATATTCAAATGATCATCTCACTAGCTTCAATTCAGTTGACACACTTAGGATGTGAGAATGCATCTCTCTGTGTGTGATTTCACTTATGTCTGCCTCTTTAATCCAGAATCTTATTAACCCTTATTAATGCTAATACTTAAGGGTATTTTTAAGCATTATAGTTACACTAAGAAAACTGCAAATACATGCTTGTTAATAGTTCCTCATTTATTCATCCTTTCTGCATTTTATCAATTTCAGGTAAGAGTGACCACTAGTAAAAGTAAGATCTCTTTTAAATGCTTTTGTCTTGTACAGGCTAGTGATTTGCAGTACTTTTGACAGTACTTTTATCTTGTACAGGCTAGTGATTTGCACTGAGACGGTCATATTAACATATTCATGCCAGTAGCATAATTTTAAGCATATATATTGCTTATTGGCTTGGAGGATTAAGTGTTCCTTATATCATGGAGCTTTTCATACAACAAACAAACAAACGTCAAGTTTTGGAATGTAGTCTTTAGTATCACATTGCCTACTTGTGTTCCTGCATTGTGCTTTTTTAGTCAGAGAGGAATGTGTGGTGGTCAACTTCAACTTTTGTTTCCAGTTTATTTGTTTTATAAGTATAACCCGATTATTTGTCCTTCTGAAAGAGAAGAAACTAAAGATACTTAGACAAACATTAGAACTATGCTTTTAAAAATCTGACATTACTGTACATGGTAAAACCTAGTAAAAATTATAATTTAGTGAATTATACAATGTGTCTTTTATTGCTGAAACTTTTCAGGGAAGATCCCTATTGACTAGTGAAAGATATATGTTATATCCATCATCAAAAACTGTGAAAAACTATGTCTGGAGGAGGCAAACTGCAGCACAATCAGGTTTGCAGATGACATCAAACTGAGGGGTGCAGTTTGATGCACTTGAGAGCTTATGTCATTCAGATAAACCTGGATAGGCTGGAAGAATGGACTGACAGGTACCTCAGGAAGTTCAGGAAGAGCATATGGAAAAACTTTTGTACTGGTCATCTCCATCTGTATAAGTTTATAGAGCTAAATGAAACTATCACTTATGTCCAAAACCCCACTATATTATACTCTTACACCTAGTTCAGTTACCATGATATATTTAAAGTTTTTGGAGCCGGCTCATCTTGTTTTCTCTCTTTTGGGATTTGGAAACCCATAAAAGTGTCCTGCTGAGTTGCTGTCCTTTTTTGAAACAGCCATGCTTCACTGATCAGCAGCTCTCAAAGAAAGGACAAACAGCTAAAGGTGCAAACTCTTTGGCTTTTTTTGAGCTTTCTACTCAATTTTTATAAATGACCACTTGGTAGACTTGCTACTTTCCTGTGTACTTCTTCATAGAGTCCCAGTTTCTCCTTTCCTTCTATTGGATTTGAGTTTATTCTTTCACCTCAGGAGCCTGAGGACCGCTGACCAGCATGCCTGGTGTCTCAAGCTTCATCACTGATATGAGCACGGAAGATTTTTATGTGCTGAAGGCTCTTTTAATGCTAATGAGTAGAGATTTCACAGTAACTATGAATGGTTCCCATTAAACTGAAGGACTTTTATTTCTGCTGGGTTTGACTAACTAAAAATAACTGATATGCACAATTTGTAGTGGTAGTATAAATTTTGTATTTATAATGCCTTTCTCTTAGTACTGAAAAATTAATTTTTCATTTATATTTGCTGAACCTGAAAATTGCAGAATGTGGTAGAGATTACAGCAAGACTGTGATGCGCTTCGTCAGTATAAATATGCATCATGATGCTTTTATGCTTTAGTAAAGTCCGCTAAACCTTCAGCAGCCCACTGAGAATCATCCAAAGTGAATTTTCTTACATTTATCCAAACAGTTTTTATGATCTTAGCAAACGTACTTGATCTTGATCATTTAGATGAATGTTGTTTCAAATTTGGCTTCTCAAGATAACTGCTTGGGAAAAAATAGCTCTTGATGTGGAAAGATTGTTCTCTTTTTCAATGCTTGCCTATGTATTTACTGGTACTGAGCTCAATAAAAATTACTTTCTTCATCCATACATGCAGGGTAGGTTTCAGAGTTTCAGAGATACTTGCAAGCCTAGCTCCTGCTTTCCAGTTGTGAGAGTGCAAGTCCAGTTGTAAGAATGTCTAGTTGTAAGAATGCATGTTGCTCCAGCTCAGGAGAAATTCCAGGGAAAATTGGATAATCTCTCTGTTATCTGTTCAACTCTTCTGCTTTTTGTTGTTTTCTGAATCTTAACAAGAAACTTTCCTGTCACTGCCAGTTTTCAAGGATTCATCTGTGGGCTGCCCCGTGTAGAGCACTGAAGACACTTTATGGGAGAAGGCATAGAGCATGGTTTTAGCCTCTCTGTCAGACTTTAAACTGTGCATGGTTTGTGAGATTATTTTTCTATAAGCATTTTCTCATTTTTTAAGAGAAGAACGTTCTGGAGAAATGCTGTTGTTTTCAGGCCTTGTGCCTAGAGGACTTTGCAGTTGTGTCTCTAGGATTGCTTGAGGAGATGGAGGTGACAGAGCTGGGCGATTTGGGGAAATTGGACCCTGTTGGAATGATTCTTCTTTCAAGCTGGTCTGTTTTCCCCTGTTGTCTAACAGAGATTGGGGTTGTTACAGGGAGAGCATTTGTTCCTGGAGTAACGTGCTCTTAGGACTTTAGGTACTAGGATATTCTTGCTCCTTCTCCTGGTGTGTGAGCTTGGAGACTTCCTCATGTCCTTCCTGGGCCACTATGAATCCTGTTGTCAGCTTTAGTGCTACATTAAGCTATTTGCATTGCCAAAGATAAATGGCTCTCCAAAACTGTAATTTGAATAATGGAAATGTGGTCTGTAGTGAAATTATAGATTCGGACTGTGACAGTGAGCTAAAAAGGAAAGCATGCCAGTTCTATTCTGCATTCCATAAAACAAATGTGGTAAAGGGGCTAGATTTGCATCTTCAGAGGTTTGTCTTGCTTACACTTTCTTTTTATTCTCAATAGAAGATATTCTAATTCCCATTACTGTAAATGGAGTTAGACTATCTAGACTTGGAGAAGATGAGATTCTTTCTCTTTGTGTTTTTCTGTCTGCATTTCATTTCTCAGAAGTTTGGTGTTGTCATGGTCACTCTTGAGCTGAAATTATTAAGTTCCACCTGCAGACAGTGTAAAAGTTCTTCCCAAATGGCAATGTGTGCTGTTTAGGGTTATTGATCTGTAACAGTTTCTGTTATCAGCTTCTAACCTAACATAGTGAAAAATAGAAAACTTGAGTAGACTTGAAGGAGGGTTTGGAGGTTTTTCTTTTTGCTTTGTTTCTGGGCTTAGAGAGGAGGAACGTACTCGATTAAATTCACATCTGGTTGGCCCATTTTCTTCATGGAGAAACTCCAAATTCATTGTGAAGATTAGAGTAAGCGTTTACGGGTTTTCAGGATTTTGAATGGAATTTGAAGTATTGTGTTTTCAAGCAGTGGAGAAATCAGTTTTCTCATAGGTATTTGTTCATGTTCTAATTTTGGCATTTCTTTGTCTACATTCTAATTTTAAAAATTGTTTTATACTTCATGTTGTGTCTTGGGAATTTGTAATGTGCTTTCTCTTTTTGCAGAAATGTGCACGATTCCATTAAAGTTCCTCATGACAAAACGTTCTCATCTAAACGACATTGCCAAGTTAGTTGGAATTGACTTATTTATCAAAATAAGTTGCTTATTAATGAGAGTGGAATTTGCAAATCATAAAAAAGAGTCTATTAATATGCATGATACGTATTAAAAGAGTACAAACACGCTATCTTACTGTTGCCCTATTTTCTTGATAATAATGGTTAACAAATGTATTTGTATCCGAAAAGAGGTCTCATGAGCAAGATAAAGAAAAAATGGTTAGCCTGTAAAAAGTGCTTGCCAGCTAAAAATGTCTTTGCTCTCAGACTTTTATGAATCTTCTCTTTTGTATTTAAGCTCGTAAATTGCAAATTATGTAGTTTTTTTGCGTAAATTGCTCTGGATTTTTGATCATCCAGCATTGCAACATGTGAAGTTTCCATAATTTTGGTGTTACATTATTGGCTTATTTTTTGGCATGTGTCTCCATCTTTATTCATATGTATTTCTTGCAAGTGTACTGTATTCTAATAAGTTCAGAAACTGCAATCTCCTACTCAACTTTTCTATATTTTCTGTTTGAAAAATTAAATTTTTTCCTTGATTAAAATGAATTCAAACTAATGCCTAGATGAGATCTTCCTTGCTTTGTGTTTAGATATCTATTGTTTCTAAAATGTAAGATTTTATTGAAATCATTGTTCTGTCTATGCATCTGTCTGCTTATACAGTAGCCTAGAATTGTGTTTGAACCTTTGTGCTATGTCACACAGGCAGACCAGTTTGTCTACGTTATTTCATACTAAAAACCAACTGTTCGAGACTTCAGGGCAATAAAAATATTTTGTCTTTACTCGACTACAAATAAAAAGAAACAGTTATATGTTAAGGATATGTAAGAGAGGGATGCAGATACTACTAAAGTACTTAAGTACTCATTCTGGTAACTGTGCAAATGGCAGCCACATAAAATGATCAAGTGATCATAGTTGAGATTTGAATTGGTTGGTTGAAGACATATTTATTCTGTCTAAAGAAGATGATAGAACTTTAAATTGGAAGTTAGTGTTCTGAAAAGCCCTAACAACATTTTGGTTTTTTCAATCTTCAACATCTTTGGTTTCAGCAGG
>KL270757.1:0-14524 GCA_000699545.1 Podiceps cristatus
TCCGTCCTGGCTGAAACCAGGACACCAGGTAACTTATGCCTTGTTTTCCCAGGAAATTTTTTTAGAAGGATGTATTTATCTAGTCATGTAGAAAATTAAAATCAGATGAAAACAGTCTGTCTTTAAGAGGCTGCCTTAAGCCAAACTCACCAGAATAAATCAGGATTAACTCCCCTGACATATAGATAGCACAAAGCTGGTCTAAGGCAAGACAGAATCTGTGCCTATGGGACTTTTACCCATTCATTTATCTAAACAAGAAAAAAAACACAGTCTTGAAACAGATAGCCATAGCATAACAGGGAACTACACAGTAATGACACCTAGTCAAGGTGAGCTATTTTCACGTGTAAAGAAAACCAAAGATCCTAATGTTAATGTGGCACCAGTAGCTCTTTGTGAAGCAAATATTCTTGCAGGGATACTATTATGGAAAGGTTGTGCTCAAAGAAACACAGAGTTAAGTGCTTTTATCCTTTATCTTGTTCTAGTTCACTTACAGAAAAGTTCACTTGGGAAAAAAATGAGAGACCGTGCACATCTTAACAGTATCTGTAATCATACCTCTCGCCTGGTCAACTCTTTCCTTGATAAGTTGTGATTGTAGATTGTTTGAGAGCTAGGCTTCAGATACTCTCATGGCAAGTATAAAAAAACTCCTATCTAGTTCATTTTTAGTATCAATAAAACATCTGGAGCTTATATAGAAGCAATAGGCGAAGCATATCTACAAATTTGATGGAGTGTACTGATGTGACCCTGAAGAAACAGGAATCATTTAGACAAAGGAAATTTTTGCCAGTGAACCTGAGCGGCACTCCGCTGCCAAAAGCAACCTCAGAAAGAAGGGCAACGTTCTGTGAAAACCTCGATAAATATTGTTGAGACGTAACCATGTTTTTTATGCAACGTGCACAGCAGTGGTCAAGGAGACGTTGTTGGCTACTGTGTTTGAATCCCTAGGGATAACATCCTAGTATGTGGCTGCATCAAGAGGGCCAGCCTCTAGCTCAGCAAGAGAACAAGTTTGGAGTTCTAACCTCGGTATCCGTACGGAGCAAGGGGTTGCAGCTCTGCAGCTAACGTACATCTGTCGAGAGCCTGCTGCGTACTGTTGTTTCTAGTAAGTTGACGTGAAATTTCTTTGTTACTGCCCATACTTACCAAGCCCTGAAAAGATTATGGGGCCCAGGACTGAAAATTTAATGTCATTGGGAGGAATGCTTGCTTTTCATCATTTCGTTTAATTTTCATCCTTCTGCTTTAGGTTGTTTATTACTCCATTCAGATCATTCTCCTGACCACGTGCCATAAGATTCCCTGTTCTTTTATACTTCACTGTCCAGCAAATGCTGAAGCAAGTTTGTCAGTGCCGTCTCCTCCCTGAAAATACCATGTTTCAATGTCAAATAGCACAAGGATGAAACAGTTTTCCGTACTTAAAAATACAGTGTTTTTATACAAGTTGTGATTTCTGAGCAAAATTAATAAAGGTGTCTCATCTGTCCAACAAAATGTTTGGAGAGAACTAGACACATCTTGCAGAAGGCCTCAGGCAAACTTTAGTGTCCGGCATTGCTTGTGTAAATTTCCACGTGAATACATTTTTCAAGCATAAAATGCAAATATGCATATCATTCATCTTTCCATCCAAGCAATATATGAATTTTTCTCGCATACAGCAGTGTTGAATTACACCTTATGGAAAAATCTTGAATGGCCATAATCCTTGGAGAAATGATTACCCATTGTAAATTAAACAGGATGTTCAGGACTACCCAGCCTGCACAGAATCCTTTTGTATAGCAGTGGCATGCAATTGGATAAATGAGATGAAAAGATGGATTATGTGGCCCTTCATTAAATTAGTAAATGATTCAACAATCTAGAAAACACATGGCAACTATTAACTACTCCTTTTAAGTTAAGGATCTGTAACAGCAAATTACAGTCATTGTATAATTTGTGATTTGGCATATGGGAAAGCTGGTTTTATTTGATTGCCGTTTATTCAGGGTTCAGCTGAATTTCACAGTTGCCTGATTCAGGCTGTGGGAGTTAGTCCTGAAAAGGTATGTTGATGTGAGTACTGAGACATTTGGGTGCCAAGTCACAGGGTGCTTTTGGCAGTCAGGTGGTGTGCTATTTTCTTTTGAGATAATAGGTCACGTTCTGTACTTGGTGCAACACAGATGGGCTGTAATGACTTAATTGGGAGGCAGTGAAATCCCTGAATGTTATGCCTCCTCTCGAGCGCATGGCAGCCAGGGAACAGAGTAAAATATGCAGCGTGCTGTGGTTGTGAGTATTCTTTTTTTATTTTTCTTTCCCACTGAACCTTGGTTTATTTTCAATGAGATTCCCAGTGTCTGGATTCTGCAGGACTGGAATAGGGAAGGGACTGACCTGACTTCAGCTGCTGCCTTGCTGGCCAAACAGTGCACGCAACTTCTGCGGGGCTGGGGTACTTACTCTCCCCTGATGGGAGCACGCAGTGCTGTGAAGAGCTATTATAGTAACTGCAAGGCGTTTCTGCTCCTTACGTCGTGAGACCCACTTCTGTGGGCAGTAACACAGGCGCTGAGGTGCTGTTCCTGCCACAATGCTGTGCCTGCCCCGGCAGCAGAGGAGGAGATCCCTTCCCCTGGGGGTCATCCCTGCTTCAAAGAGGTATCCTTGGACACTGCAGAGTCAGCTCTAGCGTAGAGACAGGGATTGGAAAATCTCGCTTTTGATCGCATTCATTCACAGAGGAAGGGCTTTCCGCAACAGCAGCAGTCCCTCTAAAAGCGCATCGGGCCTAACTGCTCGCTAGACGTAGTGGAGCACCAGCTGTCCCTGTCTTTTCTGTGGATGGTGCAATTCCCGCGCAGCACCTGCCAGCGTTGCGTTTGGCAGACGTCACTGTTGCGCCTCTCTCTGAGAGGTCTGGGATAGGACTTGGCTTGGGAGGGCCACCCGATCCCCCCGGCAGATGTGAAGGGATTGAATGGGGAAGGCGGTGAGCTGCCTTCCAGACAGCTCCACCTTCCTTACAAAATGGGTTTCAGACTGAAAGGATGGGGCAAACGCAGAAGCCCTTTTTTACAGGCACAACCCAGACCATTCAACACTCAACAAAAGAGTCCTGCATCCTCTGGCATATACAAGCGCTACGGATTTCAGTGTTATGAACATTACAGGAATAAGAACCTCACAATTGCACTAAACATTTACTGCAAATTTGAGATTGCAAAAATTTAAAATTAACATTACAGCAGCTTTATCATTCACCTTTAGTCACAGAAATAGAGCATGTCCTCTAGAACTAGGAAAAACAGTTCTGGAAACAAGAAAGTGATATTTTTGCACATTATAGGCTTGTATTTTGGAACCTGAGTGAAGCTTATTGCTAATTTTAGAGACCTCGATTTATGCATAGAGTAGACAGTTCATTAATAAGCATATAAGTGTTAGAACAAAGTTAACATTCTTTCCATTTTAAGAAATACTGGTTTCTAGTAGAATCAGGTATCAAAGAAAGAAGTTTCTTGCTCAAATGAATTTTTCTTCTAAAGGCATTGGAGCAAGGGAAAAATATATTAGAACACTGATTAAGGTCTAGAACCATTTGAAAGATCACATTTAGAGAATAGCTGATAAATATATAAAATTAGGGGTATATATATATAAATATAATAATCCTTCCCTTTACAATCTAGATTCTTCATATAAATCTTGTCTTACCTATTAGGTAGCTCCTCTGTTACTTTTCTCAATCAATCAACTACGTTTAAAAACCGGATGAATATGTCTGTCCCATATAGAAGTTTTTCGACAAATATTTGCTCTTCCAAAGAGTGATAATCTGGGTTTGTCTGTTATAAATTAACTCCTTTATAAACACCAAGTATTGTGTTTCCCATAAATGGTATAATGAGGGAGGGTTATATTCCAGTAAATACTTTATATCTTTCATGAGAAACAAGAGAACAGTAAACTCTTTGCCTCCAGCCCCTCGGCACCCTGGCAGGATTTGGCCCCGTGCATCCAATTGCCCATGAGAATTATTTTACAGGCAGGCTCTCAGCTGCTCAGTGGTGGAAGCCATATCCAATCCTGCTGCAAATACGCCTTTTCATAACAGGATAGGTCACTATTCACCAAGGCAGAGGGAAGCAAAAGGGAGCGAGGGAAGGAGGGAGGGATCGTTCGTTGAGGTGTTGTCAGCTCCCTCACCTTGCAATTCGGCCATCTGTTTTAGAGGAGAGACCAAGGCTCCACTCCCTGTTCCAAGGGCACGCCAGCTATTCGGTAACGTATCAGTATGCCAAAATTAACTGACATACAAGCACTGAGGGATGTTTCTCCTATAAAAGACAAAAACGGGGAAGCTGATATTCCTGCAAAAGTTGTACAGAGCTTTGGGAAGTAAGAATAAACTTTTTGAATTTTCAGTTGGTCTTGCTTGGACAGATTTGGCAGGGCGGTTTTTTGTCTTGAGCATTATTAGTTGAGCAAGGCACATTCTTTAAGACAGATAGTTTATTCAGCAATTTCTGTAGTGTGGGCATGATCTAAACTCTTAACTGTTTTGATCATTGGCATAATTCCAAATAAAATATAAACATGGAACTCCCTATCTTTCCCTCGTACTCCTGAATTACTTTTTAAAATACTCTCAAATGAAGCAGAACTTTTCATTCTCATTTGGATTATAAAAGAAAAAGAATTTGCCCTTAAAACTTGAGATAAGGAGGCTAGTCTCTATTTTTCAACCGAACTAAAAAAAAAAAAAAAAAAAAAAAAAATTATATTCAGTCTAAGTGGAAGCATTGTCAGAGAACAGGATGAAATTTTAGAAAGCCCGTAAAGGACTTGGGCACCTAGAACTTAATGCAAAAAAACCCTTTTGTTTGTTCCTGATGAGTATTACTTCTATAAAAGTCACAACAGCGTTTGCTTACAAAGTGCAAGATTTGATTAGGAAGTGCTTAAGACCTGAATGTAGCCCATCCATGGGCTTCTGACCAGGTTCGTGTCCACATTGCAAAGACACATTACTGGAGGGCACCTGAGGGTTTTGTGCTCTTAAGGACTTCAACAGAGGGGTCAGGAAGGGTTGCAGGCTCTAGGGACCTAAATTCTTCCCTGGATTAAATTATTTTAAAATATTCTTCCTTTTAGAAACAATCCCGGTCATAATAAGCCCCAAGTAGAGACATTGGATTAAAGAACACGGGAACATAAGATGGGGTTACTGAGTGAAGGCCCTGCCCTAACATCATGCGGTCTATTCCCTAAGCATAAAAAGCTCTGCTGTGAATGCCCCAGTGACTCCAGAAGTTCTGTTCTTTGTCCAGATAACTGGACGGGTTTTTTCTACTTCCTAGTTTATATTTATTTCTATTTAATTCAGTTGGATTTGAAATTCAAATTTCTTCTCATTACATGGAAGAAATTTACATCTGATACAGTCAAAGAAAGCTGCATTACTGCAACGTGCTGCTTCTGGTGACTGCTGTGCTGTAGTCATGGTCCTAGAAGACAAGGAAAACCTGATGCATACAAAAGCATGCCCAGCTTTTGTGCTCAGAAAAATTACCATTGTCATTAGAAACGATAATAGCAACCAAGCCTCTTCCTAGCTCTGACACGCGTGGTCATCACTGAAAGCCCTGCCTGAGTTAAGATGCAACAATATTGATGTTTAATATTCAAAAGCTGAAGTCTTGTTTATAGATGTTAGTGAAAGGAAGGGTTTGAAGAAATCTTGCAGTCTTCGAATCACTCAGTTAAGTCTTTTCTGGAACACAAAAACCACATCAGTCCTATTTTATCTGGAAGAAAAAGGAGGCTGCTATAAGATGTATTGGCTGTGTACAGAGATCTGAGGGAATTGTCTTCTTCTCTAGTTACTCATGAAGCCCTTGCTAGTTTTTTATGCTGGGTAACACCTTGTTGAGAGTATCCTCCACACACTACTGGGAGTAACGTATTCCTCCCACCAACTACTATTTATACTGTCAGTCACCCCTTGGATTCAACAGCTTTCTGAGCAGTAAAACACCACACAGCATATGGGTAACACTCTGCCAAACTATACGTATTCACAGAGTGATTTACTGGTAGAGGATTGCCAGCGTGTCACACTGGCAAAATCGCGCTTTTCCGCAGTATAAGGCAAAAACACTCCAAGGCCAGAACACGCAAGGGCCATACACGTGTATTGCTGCCCAACTGCATCTCTGCTGGACGCTTGTGCCAGCACAGTGCTGAGGCTGGGCAATAGGCAGCTGATATGTCAGCAGCTGAGCTAAAGACCGTCTGTTCTTTAGTAGACAAGTTTTTTTGGATGCATATACAACTCTGCAAAGCTTGGCAGTGATTATGTAGTCCAGGTTCTCACCAATCTGTTTGTCAAAGGCCCTGTGACTCTTGGGTACCTGAGCAAGGACACTGCAGAGGCAGGCTCAGCTGCTTGTTCCAGATACTTAGAGGATTTCTGTTACAAGCCCCTTTCATCCTTTTTCATTCTTCTTGTGGGGCTGGCAACACCTCTGCTTCAGTGGCTGCTTTTCCTCTTACTTATTTTCCCCAGTCTGGTTTAGGAAACCTTCAGTGACCATGGAGCACCCAGTCAGCTTAATATGTGGTTTGTTTTGGGCTCGGGTTCCTCGTGCTAACTATGGAACCTTCCAGTGACAAGCTCCTTGGTACAGCAATAGTTCTTGTGCAGGTAATGCCTCCGTTTCACATGCCGTGCCCATTTTAGCAATGTTTGTAACTCGACCACAGCTGAACTTCAAAGTGACCTATAAGATATGATGGGCATATACCAAGAGGTCAGGTTCCAGGAAGGAAACTGGTGGTTTAATTAAATGTATCTGTACCAGGACCCCAGGAAGAGATTTTTTGGAACTGCGTTTCTGGCCATGCTCAAACAAGGTAGTAACCAGATAGATACTTTTCACTCAAGACCCTGCGAATTTCTGTCCCCAGCTAGTGGCTACCCATTTGGTTTCTCAAGGGTAGACGCAGGATATTTACCCCTGTTTTGATGGAGCTACTTAAGATCAGTCAGAAATACTGTCCAGGCTGAAGTCTGATGAGAAGAATTAAGGTAAGAAGTGATAATTTAGGAAAATATTTGGGCTGAATGTGATCTAACCTCTTCCATGTTTTTTAGACCAAACAAAATACCAGGATATCAGGAGTAGTGCAGGAGATATACACAGAGATGATCTCCAAGGGTCCGTGTTTCTTCTGAAGTCTCACTGTGAAATTACTCATAACACAAAAATTAACATGCTCTAACAGTTATAAAACATCTCTCTATACAGTCTCTTGAACATCATTTGTCAATGAGGTGATTCATCAAGGTGGCTGCTGTTTCTCCCACTCAAAGAGTGCACATTGTAATTGAAATCAGCTGGATGCAAACACCATGAAGGCTCCGTACCGGCATTGTTTATAAGCTCCAACCTTTTTGTAGAGAACTAGGCCTATGAATTGTTCATATGGGAGGATTCCTGGAGTGAAAGCATCTTTCAAAGGTATGTATTCCTGCCTCTCACCTGGGGTGGGATGAGTGTGTTACTGAACCAGATGGACAAAGCAGTAAAGCTGTAGTATTTCATAACATAGGCCTGAAATGTCTCCTTTATATTTTCAACTTCACAGTCAAGTGCTGTCTAATTGTCCTTGAACACACAAATAAAATGATAATTGTCTGTTAATAGGAAATCTTACTATGGAAGATTTTATAAGGAATGCAAAAATGATGAAACGCTGTAATAGTGTATCCAGAGAAGTACTATCAGTTTTCAGCAACAGGTGAAACAATCATCCAGGAGGTATGATGGAGGTAGCATGAATCCTACTTTATTCCAGGGGATGGAGTAAATGACTTTGCAAAGTCAGCCCCTGCCTTATTTCCTGCAATTCTCTGACTTCCAGCAAAAGAAAGTTTTCATTCTCAAGAATGTATTTGGCCTTTTTACACGCAAGAATCCAAGAGCTGCCGCAGGGGGTGGCTGGCGTTGGCCTGGTCACGGTGGAGCCAGCAGGTGTCATCAGAACCGTTGTTTCTCTGATGGGAGGAGGATCCTGTTGTGTGTGTGGCCATCGGCCCTTCTCTGTGCCTCACCGAGTTTGTATCCCGAGGCAGGACTTACGCAGGCAGGAGACACAACCTTAACCAGCCAGCACTGGAAGATATTTCTGTTCTCCTGAGAGGGCAGCTCAAAGTTTCTCCAGTAGCTGTGAAATGCAAGTGCATTTCTATCTTAGGTTCCTGAAAGAATCAACTTGAAAGGCAGGAATTACAAAGTGTCTAAGAGATTGGCATGTCTAAGTGGAAAAAGCAAACAAACAAACAAACAAAAGGTATTATTGCACCTTCAATGTGGCAGAAAATACTGACATCAATGACTTCTGATCACCTGAACTTGGAATTTGATGTATTTTCCCACTACTCCTTATCCAAATTCCATGTTTACATGCACTGCGCATGCATCTCTTTGCTGCTACGATAATCAAGTTGAGTTCATATGACTTGCCCTCTTTGATTGTCTGACCTGAAGCAATTACCTGACGTAATGAAGAAATCTCTGCCCTTTGGCCTTTGTAAAAGACAGGCGAAAGATGCCCACCTGTCCTGAAGTTTACTAAGCGCCAAGTGAGTGCAAGTTAGTGTTAGCCACATTGCCCAGAGTGGCTGGCAAAGAGCTCTGTATTGTGGGGTTGGGTGGGGTTTTTTTGTTTTGTTTTGTTTTGTTTTTTACTTTTAAACACGGCCATCAATACAGTAACCTGCCACAGGTCTGATACTTGTTCTCATGGCTTGAGTGTGGGCTTCCTGTAGGCTGCATGTGGTGGCTATTCAAAAGCAACTTTTCTTCCTGGATAAAGTATGTATCTACCTGGCTGTGCTTTCACAAAGTATTTAAACAGGGGTTAGTTTTCATAAAGGACTTTGTGTCTTTGTTTAAACTGCTTCAGCCTTTTAATCTACCTGGTCTTCAGTGACACAAGTCAGTGTCCGTGTGCTTCTATTCACTTCTGCGTGCCAGTCTTGGGACCAGTCCCTTCTTGAGACTTTTAAAGACAGTATCTGAGTTCATCCGAAAACAATAAAGTAGAGAAGCAAGGACAGATGAACAAATCTTTAAGAAGACATGAACATTTTCTTCAAATACCATATGAAGCTGTCATATGGCAACAGCATAGTTCTTGTGAATTTGAGTTAAAAGGATAATAAATTACACACCACTACATCCAAGAGACATCCATAATGATCAGTCTCAGATGTAAGGCCAGAGACATTGGATACTTGGTGTCTATCACTTGACACACATATAATACTATTTTTCAAGAAAAAGACATTATACTAAAAATCCACTATCAGTTGAAAATTTGTAACTAATATTTCCATTGTTTCCTTCCCATAAGGAAAAAATATTCAGACAGTGAAATAGTTAAATGGACAGCAACCCTTGTCTATGAGCTGTTTGGGGACTCAAATATAGTTTTCTTTATATTTCATAAGAATATTACATTTAATATGTGGGCAGTGCCAGATGTGAGGTGTTAATTATTCATTTCCTTGATTTAAATGCTAATGTCACTTAGCAACCTTATTCATCTTTGAAATTGAACTTTTTAAGGATGCACATACGTCGCTAATGAGAATAACATTTATATTAGAAAAATAATTTGGGAAATGGAGCAAATGCATGAATCTTCCACTGCTGATGGGAACCAGGTTAAAAGTTTATAGTTCTTTTGAGAGGCTTCCTTAGAGCACTACAGCACTCGGTTGTTCTTCCCAGTTCCTGATATTTTCTGGCTAAAGCACCATCTAACTTTGTGACTGTTACTTACTGAATTTTTGGCTTGTTTTTTTTAGGGAAATTCAGTTTATACTGTCTCTGTCTGTTGCCTTCTCTCCATTCCATTTTATATATTTTGAAAATATTATCTTTTTGCATCCAATCTGACAAAACGATAAAGGTCTGAAACATACCAATTTCATACAAATTTCATCAAGTTGGATGACCTGATGTAGGAGACACTTTCACAGCCTGCACTGTGGGAGGAGCTGCTGAGCTTGGCTTTGCTAGGCATCAGAGAATCCACACCAGAGTAGCTATGGCAATCAGGTTCCACTGACTCTGTAGGCCAGATAACTGTTTATATACACAAAAAAATAGTGCATGGGTTTGCTTTTGGATATATATTCTTATGCTAGTGAGTTAGGCCCATCAGTGTGCAGGAGCTAAATGCAACCTTAATATTCACTTGCTGAATAACAAATGGTAGTGAGTTATGTTCATGCTGAGCAGTTTTTATGTATGTATCCACATCTAGAGGGTGATAGGGCAGCTGGAAGGAGGGGAGAAGGGAAGGAGGACAGAAGGGAAGGAGGACAGTCAAGACTGAAGCTGAGACTATTGAACAGAGCTCAGAAATAGTAACTGTCCTTGGAGACACTCAAAACCTGGCCCAAGGTTTCATCAGCCCACGAAGAAAAACTGTCCATTCAAGGTCTGTCCCTTGGCTAGTGACAGCATTTTGCCATGTGGTTGGCACCAGCAACGCACTCTCTTTGGATGCTGACTCACTTGGAAGGTAGGAAGTTATGTTCCAGAGGATGTGGATGATGGGCCAGCTTAAAATACCTTCATCGTCAGGGCCGTTGTGAAGTTCCAGCTGTAGGTTACCTATGCTTTTGTGCTTCAGCCATAAGCATAATGTCAGCACTGCTCTATATGCCTTTTCTTGGAAAAATTCCCGGTCTCCTACAGTCAGGATTTTGTGCCAAACTGAAGCATTTAAAAGCCTGTAATACACTGTATTATATATATTTCTTTAAAGAGAGGGGTGTCTCCAGCGTGGGAGCAGTCTTAATTCAGACACTTCCTGGGTCTGTGGCCAGATCAGAATAAATCACTGAACACATCCAAGACATCCTTCTTACCTCCCAGAAGGCCTCAGCTAGCATCTTCAGTTGTTCCTTCTTGGTCATTTTTGATTGAAAGCACCTATTTTGCTCCCTGTATAATGAAACAATTTTTGGATCCCACTGAAGTCACTCCATACTGAATGATGGTTGGTAACCTTGGTCAGCGGCTGATTATAGAATGAATGTGAGATTTCTGCATCATATAATTTGCCTTTGATGGGGGTATTCATTTTTCTTTTTAGCATTGTAATGATTATGGAAGCATTTGCATTGACAGGAGGTTTAAATTACAATTCACCACCCATTCTTCTTCAGTAAGCGGTGGTGTCTTCAAGTTCCAGTCATTGTCCTTCTAAAGGACAGCCAGTCCTGTGGTCAGACTTCTTGTCAGCCAACACTCCTATTTAGTAGAAGATAAAAGTAGAGTGACATGATATTTCAACTACATTTTATTGAGCGAGCGGCTATATTTAACAAGACTTTGCTCTCTCTGACAAACAGGAAAACAAGTTCTCTTGTGAATGCCAGTGCAGTAACAGCATGAAATTAAGGACTCTCAAGAGAGTGCTCGAGAACAGACTTTAGTCTTTAGCATCATCGTTCATGCAGTTGCCACACAAACTTGTATCTTCAGCTTGACCATAGTTATCTTACAGCTTAGCACATCATATCCAAAATAAGCACTGGAAGATCTAAGCTTGGACACAAGTGTTCTGCAGTCCCCTTCTATCACGAATATAGTCACTGTACCTACTTCGATGCTTGTGGTGGGTCAGACCCAGTGATAATCCACTTTATCTGTACTCCATATGGGTTGGACTGGCTTTGCTTCTGCCAGATGTCAGGTCTCAACTCCTTCTTAGACTTGCATCTGAGTAATGTGGACCACGCATGACAATGTGCTCAGATGCTCAGACTCCTGCTACTGTGTACCAGATCAAATTGTTCTTCCCAGGTACCATGTAAGAGGATGGGCTACCGAAGATGGATGGCTGCTAGCAGACACATCAGAAACACTAAAGAGAACATGAAAAACAAAGAACTGATGTTTCTCATCTGAAAAAAACCCAAAAACAAAAAAACACAAAAACTTTAAGATACAGACCATTACAATAATAAAGAGAAGAAAATTAACAGTCTTCAGTGTGGATATGTTTTACCACTGTATCAGTAAAAAGACAGTAGGGCTGTCTGCATGAGGAAATAATGCAGTGGAATTGTGATGGGAAACTGTTACTACCCTAAATCCTTACGTAGTGTTTCAGACTAAGAGTGGCTTCTTGGTTGAGCTTAAACTCTTTGCCAGATGACAAACGAAAAGGATTTCTTATGCCAGAATAAAAGTTTCTGTACAGAATATTTTCACTCTAAAGCTACATTGCTTTAAAGTAGTCCTTTAGATCATAGCAGAACCTTGTTCTTGTGTGCATACAGTGTTAATGTGAAGGTGGAATTTTCCATTAAATATGATTTTTGGAAATTAACACAACTGTTTCTGCCTTTTTTGACCAAAATCCAACATGTGAAGCCTTGTGAAACTTACAGCTTCCACTGCTTGATAGCACCACACTACCCATCCATGTCTGTATGACTCCCATACTTACCTGACTCAGAGAACAGACTTACCCTAGACGTGCCCAGACCAGCCGGGGCGTGATGGGCTTCGAGTTCTCACCAAGAGCTGAGCCAGTGAGAGACTCCCTGTAGGAGCAATTATACTGGTGCAGCTGTGCTTATAGCAGTACAGCTTGTGCTTCCCCTGAACAGTGTCCATGTGAAGCAGTTGTATACTGACATAACTGTATTACTTCACTGAGCAGGCTGTGGGTTTAACTGTCCTTGCTCAGGCAAGGCCAAATTTAGTAATTAATTGTGCACACGCTACAGCTTATGTTGGTAAGAGCATACCTAGTTGAAGTAGATGTGATAGATGCAGGTCCTGAGGCCAGTCTGCAGCACGATACTGAAAGCCTGCAAGCAAACAAGCTCAAACAGATGAGACTGCAAAAGCAAAAGTTGAAGCCAGGCTGCTATATTTGGTCCTAAGCACTCATGAAATCTTAATGCCTCTTTCCTTGTTCAGTTCCACTAAAAAGAAAAATAAACTGTGCAATGGGGTCTTTGCCCAGAGTTTTATCTCTAGTTTAAAACCAAGCAATAGGGCAGGGGGTGGAAGAAGTATGCAAAGTCAGTGTGCTCACTGCAAAGTAAACATGAGGGTTATCTTAAATTTACCCTGAGAGACTGGAAAGCAAAGATATAAACTAGCAAAGCATTTTCTCATAGAATCTCCACTGTGCATTGAGAGTGCCTTAGCTACAGCCTCGTATAGAGTCATTTGGTTTAGCCATAATACCAGTGGCTAACACTTTGTGACCCCAAAACATACAACAAAGATGAGTGTGTGTGCATTTGTGTGTGAATGCACCTGTAGGCAAGAAGTACAGTGACACTGAACATAGCTTTGCCCCTTAGCCAGGGTTTGCCCAGGAACAGTAGCAGATTGCAGTCACCTGCAAGCAGATCTGGGAAAGGGAGTGGAGGAGGAAGCGTGCCTTGGCGGGGGCCGGCTGGCACGTCAGGCAGCACCGGCGCTGCTCGGTGCTGGGGGGAGCAGGAAGGAGGGGGCAGAGTCCTAAAACCCCCCGTTCCTTCTGTAATCTCATCAGTGATGCGTTTCAGCTAGGGAGAAACCTCTCTTACGAATTGCTGTCATCACAGTCTCCCAGTAATCTCAAAAATGTTCAGATTTTGTGCTACCTTGTTGTATGGTCTTGGTCACTTCCCCATCTACACGGGGTGTGGGACTCACCTCTTCCTGAAGCACTTAATGAGCCATTGAGATATGCCCTGTGTTGGTAAATGTATTGGTTACACTATGGTATACCCGGTAGGCAGAGCTAAGCTGAACGAGATGTGGGGGCTGTCTTGAGTATCTGTTTTTGATTGTGCAATAATATGGTGATCCCACTTGTCATATCCTAAAAATGGGGGGTTTGCTCTTATCAGGCTAAAGAGGACGTTTGGAAGTTGATATTTCTTTTGCAGAGGAGATCATGCCTCTGAGTGTGGCAGCACACACAGTTATGCTCCTGACTTCATACTTCCAGCTTCATAGAATCATAGAATCATAGAATCATAGAATGTTTTGGGTTGGAAGGGACCGCTAGGGGTCATCTAGTCCAACCCCCCTGCAGTGAACAGGGACACCACTACCTAGACCAGGTTGCTCAGAGCCCCGTCCAACCTGGTCTTGAATGTTTCCAGGGATGGGGCATCCACCACTTCTCTGGGCAACCCCTTCCAGTGTGTAACCACCCTCATTGTAAAGAATTTTCTCCTTACATCTAATCTAAACCTACCCTGTTTTAGTTTAAAACCATTACCCCTTGTCCTATCTCCATTGTCCCTACTGAAAAGATTCTCCCCCTCTTTCCTATAGGCCCCCTTTAAGTACTGGAAGGCCGCAATCAGGTCTCCCCGCAGCCTTCTCTTCTCCAGGCTGAACAAGCCCAACTCTCTCAGCCTGTCCTCACAGCAGAGCTGCTCCAGCCCTCGGGTCATTCTTGTAGCCTCCTC
>JMFS01063845.1:0-17913 GCA_000699545.1 Podiceps cristatus
CCTCCCTCCCTCCCTCGGAGCCGCCGCGGCCGCGCAGCCAGGGCACCAACCCTGCGGCCGCCCAGTTCCCAGATCTCGCCCGAGAAGGACAGAGATTACGGTGGGAGAGAGAAATGATCCCTTTTGGCAGCAGCCAGCAAGTCACTCCATGCGGGACCGCGTGAGGCTACATGCCAACCAAAGAATGGAGTAAATACAGGAAATTATCGTAAAATGCCATTTCCTTTGTAGTTAGCTCTCCAAAGCATATGATGTCCATTTGTCGGTAATAACTTTCCACAATCCCAATCTAATCCCAATCTTTTCTCCCCAAAAAGGAGAAAAGCAACATAGAAAATATTAACCAATGTATAGAACCATCCACGACTCCACATCCACCCTGAAAGTCACCTTCGGTACGTTCGGAGCATTCTTACACAGGTAGCACCGGAACGGCCAGCTTCACCATGGCAGGGTTCACCTTCCACGCCGCAGCTTCAATCACACTTGTTTTCAACCTGGGAAGCGTCACGGACTTTGAAATGGCAAATGTTACACAGCTTAGGCAGATGGAACAGCATCATCAACAATAAAATTACAGTAGTGCTAAATTTACTCCTGACTTACCTCACTTGATTACATTAATTTACATTGGACTATACACAATACCAAAAATACACCTATTTTGTATTCAAACATTGCCAACGATGTCATTTTTAGCTGAGGGAATCCAAGACTCGGCCAAAAACCCGAAGGCCTTGTGAAGTTCAGTGAAAGCTGAGAAAAGTCATTGTGAAAACCTCCGTCACCGTACCCTCGGTGACTGCCTACATCGAACGGCAGCAGAAGGTGCTTTAACGCACTTAAAACTCCCTGCCGCCCCCAAGCCCTGCTGCGGGTAACGGGAGCAAGAGACAGTAGGTATTTGTGAGGGGCAGGACAGACCAAGGCCGTGCGTGTGCCCGGCTGCACGTGCAGGGCGCGAGGGGAAGGCAGAGCATGGTTTCAGTGGTTATCCGAGCACAGAAGTTTCACAGTCTCTCACTCTCACGCTAGTGCTTATCATTTCAGCCTTCTGAAAGCTTATTACAGAAACATAATCAAAATACAGGATGTTTTCTTGAAGAAAATGTGCCATCGTTCACCCTCTATTTGTTCAGAATGATATTCCAAGAAGTATTGCTTTTCACAGTTCGCTGGCAAGTCAGAGCACTGCAGACAAGATTAAATACAGTATTAAAGACATCCATGGAGAGGACAAAAGTTACCCCTGAAGCACGGAGGTAGAAGGCTTCAAAGGACTAAACCTGAGTTACACAAGCATTAGTTCCTACGCACCTAACGCACTGCCCAAACAGGCTTTCGGCATCTGGCGCCTTTTCACATCTGGGTGTCTTTTCCGTGGCGCCATAAGGGGCACCGCGCTCCCGGGTACGCCGGGGACTGGTCTGTGGAGAGGCCTGGCATGGCCTCTCGCTGCCGTTACCCGTCGGCGCCAGGTGCGCCTGCTGCGGGGGCGTGACTGAGAACAGGCAGGTCGCGGCTGCTGTCTTAAAGCTTACGTAGTTTTGTGTCGGTACATTTAACCACACGAGTTCTCAAAGGTTTGCTGTGAGGAAATAAAGAGTGAATGATAAAGCTTCAAAAGAAAAACAACGTGCATATACACAAACATACTGAAGAAATCTTCAGTTTCCGCCAAAGTGCATTCTGAGGGGAAATAAAAAAAAAATAAAACACAAACAGTGAATCAGCAGCAAAACCTGCCCCATTTTGGCACAAGACTTCCGTAGCATAGACAGCACTTCAGACCAAAAAAAAAAAACAAAAACCCCAAACAAAACAACCAAAACAAAACCAAACCAACCACCACCAAACCCGCAAAAAAGGCAGCACTGCCTTTTTTATTTGTTTCATTTAGAAACTTTTGCTCTTTGTAAGGTAAGGGTGATAATGTGAAATTTTAGTTTATGATATGAAAGTATTAAAAATAAAAAGACGCTGCCTCCCCCTTGTCAAAATAAGTACTGGTGAAAAGTCTCCACAGGTCTGTATTTTAGAGAGAACTTCACAGAAACCTGGACACGTGCGCTGGGAAACTAATCTTTGCAGAAATCATTTTGAAACATAAATATAAGCACATTCAACAGTAAATGACAATGTAGTTTATATTCTGGGACTGACCTGTGTATTTCTATAAATAGTTTAAAATTTCCGACTTCTAAAGTCAAACAGACCAAACAGATCGGCCAGCTCGTAAGGACCGACTGCTTCACGGGCGCCTTTGAAGGGCGCCCTGTAACGGCCCCTTGCCTCTGCTCCAGCCGCAGGCAGCAGGGAGCTCTCGCCTCTGCCAGCTGCAGCACCGCCACCACGGTACCGGGCAGAAGAGATACCGTGGTCTCGTCCTCTCCCCGACGGTTATTCAGCGATGAGCTGAGAAACGGCACGAGCATGAAATTTAAAGTATTCCACTTAGTTAGAAACAGGGATTCGCAGCAAAACCACTTTTAAGTGTATTACGGAAAATACTCCGCAGCAAGTAACTGGTATCTACCATCATACATATATTGCATAAATTATACTCTGTTTATTTGTAATTTTAGTTTCCCCCCACCTTCTTTCACTACAAGTTGATAGCAGTAAACATCTTCTGAAGTTAGACAAGGAAGGAGAAAGTTCAGTCTCAAGTCTGCCCAGACGGATCGGATCGATTTCCTGGTGTCTCATGCCACCTCCTCTCCCCAGCTGCCGTTTTAAAGATTCAACCTTCAGTTCTCAGCGTGTCTGAAACCAGAGTAACGTGGATACACACCAAACCCAAATGCAGTAAGCCTGTTTGGTTGGTCTTTTTTTTTTGGGGGGGGGTTCTCAGGGCTTTTAAGTTTAAGTAAGCATCAGAAGCGGAACTGAGCAGATGCATTTAAGAGACAGACTAGTGCCTGTTCCTCTCCAAAGCAGGGAACTAGATTACAGGCAGAGTAACGGTGATCTATCGTGGCCCGAGTCGTCGTCTGTTTCCGGAATCCGAGGCAGGAGAGCAGACCGTGTCAACCCCCAGAATTTCTGAGGTGACATATCCTTTTTGGTAGCCGTGAACTTCCATCCCATATGGTTCCCACAGATTCTGCACTGGGCTACAGTCCAGGCATACCTGCCAAAAACAAAACAAAAAGGTTGACACTAACATGGAAGAAAACGTATTTTAAAAATACCGGAACACAGCTCACTCATCAGGTAAGAGAACACTAGTCTCAAGCTGGATTTTCAAAGAATCTTCAGGAATCAAGGTGCCAGCTCCCAACTAAAAACCCTGCATAAATTAATAATCAATCAACCTTCAGGCAGAGAAAGCATCTAAAGAATTCTATTAACACAACATTTCAAAAGTTTGATGAAATGCTGTGTGCCTCAAAGAACAGTGAGAAAATGGTTCTTGGAGAGTAAGTTACTTAACAGAAGTAAAAGTGATTTTTACACTGCTCCTAGATTAACAGGGAATTGCACTTTCCAGAGCAACAGAGCTTTACTTTAACAGCCTCAAAAGGAAGAACGTGAATATTTCAAAACCCTCATAGAAGAAAAAGAGCTGAGAAAACATGTAAGGATGAGAAAAATTAACTCCGGGTATTATAAAGGCACAAGTTTTCTTCAGGGAGTCTTCAAGTGTGCACGGCTTGTGACAGATACAGCATCCACCCTCCAAGTGAATAATTATGTGATAATCCAAGGGAAAAACAAACAAACAAAACCACCAAAACCAATGATCAACACAAGAAAATGGAAGAGTAAATGTGCACACGCATTAGTCAAGAGCTGGCTACAAATACGGCAACATATTATGTGTTCTCTGGTAAAGCAGCATGACAACAGCCAAAGGGACAGAACGACACCTGACTCTGTGGTACAGGAAGGACCATGCAGAAATGTGATTTGGTGAAAGTATACTTAAGGAATATTTTTGTGAAACTAAAATTCAAATATACTTTGATATTTCAGCTGTTTTTAAGAGTTAACTATTCAAAGTTTGAATGGGCACCTGAAGCACGTTTATCCAGCTACAAAAATTACATTTAAGCTACCAGCGGGCAGGTGACATGTTGATGCAAGACCCTTCACTATTAGGCAAACTACCTTCTTGACAGTTAATTCTGCTACTGGCTCAGAGAGCAAGACTTAAAAAAAACGCCTCATAAATAAATCAATGGTAATCAGATTACAACATTAGTAATTTTTAAATTGATGTAAGATTAATTTAGTTTTTAGATTTTTTAAAAAAGTATCACAGTAGAATAACTGCATTTATATATTCTGTAAAGAAAGCTGCATCGAAACAACAATTATGACATTAGTTGTGGCTTATACAAAACTATATACAAAGAAACGCCCAGACAATCAGTATTGTGTTTATAGCTGTCAGATGCTAAACTATGTTTTAAAATCTTAAGACTTTCAGGTTTTTAAAAAATTACAGAGACATTCTGAAAACATTCTATCTGAATTTTCCATTTTATTCTGTATTTTGAAAAAGTCTGAATTTACTTTCTTAATTTTCATATGAGCAAAATGACGACATACGTTTCGAACATTATATATTTACTATTCCACTGCCACAGGAGTACAGTTACAACCGGATTTCTGTAATTTACTGATCAATTTTTTTTAACTGCTATTACCCAGGAAACCAGCTGTGCTCTGTCGACGGTCGTCCACTGAGATTCAAGTTGCAGGCTTTATATACAGTAAGGGTTTCGTGGATGTACCCGTGCGGATTCACATATGCTGCCATGGGTCCGCATAAGGATAAACTACAACAGACAATTAAGAATTTTGTCAGAGTTCAAGAAAGAAACAAACCCCAAAGGCTGTCAAATGTAAACAGAGGAAAAACTGCCAACCGTGCTTAAAACTATTTTCCATAGCAAATGAGCCACTTCAGGTCGTAAAAAAAGTACCTTTAATCATATTATTAAAAACTGAAAGAAAACAGATACTAATGTAAAATGTCACTGGTCAAATTTTGTTATCATTTCAGACGTTTAAGTGTCTGGTAATATAAATCCAATACACTCCTCACTGACAAACTATTCGTGGTAGCTACTTTAGTCCCTACTTCAGAAAAGGTATTTAAAGACGTATTATCGGCAGTAAGGACTAGAACATCCTTGTGTTCAGATGAACCTCGCCCAGCTGTTTGTAAAACGGGACAAGTTTCTTACGGGATAGCAGACAGGATGCTATGGAAAATACCTAATTTCAGGCAGTTATTAACCCTTCCCTCAAAAACCTACAGCTCAGTATAAAAAAATGCATTTATTTTTCCTTGCTGCTTCCAACATCTATATTACTGTTCTTAAATCTAACTTGAAAAGTAAGCAAAAACGTTCATTCATTACACTAACTTCTCGTCATTCTTCTGTTAAAGTACATCACATTGACACAGCAGGAAGGTGCTGGAATCCACCATTTGATTAGAAGGTAAGAAATGGCTTTTAATTACCACATCAGCTTCTTATCAGACTGATACAGGAGTGGCGAGTGTTGTTTTGTAAAGCCAAGACAATTTTAACCTTCACATGACCATAGGTGACAGACAGATATTAGTTATTCAAGACTGTAAGAGTGACAAGACTGCCAGCAATTATTTGGAAAATGTATGGTCTCGTTATTGATGAACACGGAAGATACCGTGTGGGTCGAATATATAACGGGAACATACTGCCTAGTGCAGTCATTAGGACCAAACCCTATAGTCTTAAAATAAAAAAGGTATCACAATGCTTAGTGACATAAATATGCGATTTCCTTACCCGACATCATTCTAGGAGCTTATCTATACCACTTAATTAGTGCACTTTAATCTGCTGGTAACATATAGAAGTCGGGATGAAGTGTTGAGAAAGAATTCTTTGTCCTATTATTTCTGAATAAAGTTCAGGAGACCCCAAATTTCCTGTGTAACACATTTGTATTCTAAAACTCACCACAGAGTGCAGGGACGGGGTGACATAACATGGCCTTTCACACTGCCTTCTGTTACAATGTACACAGTGATGTTTAGATTTACTAACTTTTTATTAAAAAAGCTCAAGTAACCTGCTTTGTTTTATAAAGAAAACTTCCTATAAATATTTACTTGACTTTTATTAGAGCTGTGCAAACACATTAGTTATAAGACATAACCGAGCTCTATCTGTTTTGCTGTGCCAACATTTCTGATCAAGAACCTCCCAAAGATTCAGAGCAATAAACTCACCTGAATATTTCATTCTTGGTAGTTATTTCTGTGTCTTGGCATTGCTTACAACAGAGAGAGGTACACTTGAAAAGAAAACCAAAGAGGGTCATTTCATTTCCAGGCACTTGTCAGCACAGTGGCAAATAATAAAAACGTCTCCTCCCTTCCCTCAGAATAGACTTTGCACCAGTTCCTTTGTTTATCTGGCAGCAATCACTTATGTTTCCTTATCAAAGTATAAGAATTTTTCTGTGCATTTGACTTATGGTAAACATAAATGGTTATCTGAAAGACGTAACATTTTTTTATATAACACCCCTCCCCAAAAAAAAAAAATCCACACAGAAGACAAGATCTGACTACACAAAGATAATAAATAAATCAACCTTTTAAGGTCTTTAAAAGCTAATTCAGCAAAAAAGCCTCTGCTCTTCTAAGATATAATGCAGAAAAAGCAGATGAGTACAAATGCAACCTTTAAGTTTTTCTAAAATTTGAAAAGACTGTAGATCAGTGGGTTTCATTTCCTCACAAAAAAAAAGATGTAAGATAGATTAATCTGTTACAATTTTTAAGAGAAAGATCAATACATCTACATTTTCCAGAAAGTAGAATGAAATAATTCATCACTGACACTGCCCAGAAAATCAGCATTTAAATCAGCTTAGTAGAACACTCCTATTAATTTTCAGGAGGTGCATCACTTCTACCTCCTTTTAAGGGTAATTTATATGAAATTACCCTCCAAAATTAGCCACTATGTTCTGGAAGAAGATGCTGCATCTAGGACCTTCACCCGGACAAGCTCCGGTGTGAGCACAGTCCCTTTTAAAACTCGGAGTAGATCCCAGCTTGTGCTTCCGAGTCCCCCGGAGCTCGGTCTCCTCTCTGGCAGTACCCTCCCGCGACGCTACACCGGCGAGCAGCAGTCTTTGCTCTCTCCTTTCCTCTATGCAGAGGCTCTGGGCTTGTTGCTGCATTTCGACTTCCTCCAGCTCCCTTCCTGCAGGCGACACGGCTCCTGCCCCGCGCTTTCAACACCCCGCCTGCTCAGCGTGGAGACCGTGGGAGGAAAATTGCTCTACTACACAGATACTATTTATCATACACCAGTTCACTTCCCTTCTTAAAGCTCACCTGGCCTTTCTCTCCTACCAGGGACCTTTTCAAAATCACCCTTACTCACAGATTATAATCTAATGCTCGTATATCCCTCTCAGAATCCAATTTAGACAGCTACTTAATTCCACCCCTCCGTTTCCAAACCTAATTACTACAATTAGCACTCTCAAGGGGAATTCAGAGAAGTGTTATACCTGTGAGTGATGTACATTCCTTTAAAAATAACAGAAAAAAACTATTAAAAGTACAAACCAATTCACTGGTATCAAAGACCAAAGAAGAACTGTAAGATCAGGTCTTACAATCAGTTATATTCCTGTAAATCACATTCTGAACAATGAAACATGTGAAGTCCATCCTTCTCAAGTAAACAAAATACATGCTCTGCTGCCAGAGCACTCCTCGTCATTAAAGAGCCCCGACTTAAAGAGTGCCTCTGACCAAAGTAAGTGTTGCTAAAAAATTGTAAAAAACCATACGCACTTACCATTCTTACACTAACATAGCACAGTTAAACACATTTACAGAATAAAGTGTCACATGTTGATGAAGAAAACACCTTTTTGATAAGGGCTAAAAATCAACTTTACCTTATATTTTAAAAGAACTTAAGTCCTCCTGTCTCTTTGGGATTTACAGAAAATATACAATGTACTGAACACGTTCTTCATAGTACCTGAATATCAGAATATTTTCAGAGTTTCTGACTCAGGAAAGAGAAATGAATTTTAATGCGATTACAGGGCCTCACACAAAAAGCTGTCCCAGGATCTAGAAGAGGTGTTTTCTGTCTCCTTTTCTCTGTCTGTTCCCTTTTAGATTTTTAGCGCATGAACAGGAACAGTATCAAAACGACTCACTGGTTCTCTTTTCCCCAGAAACAGGTAGTACTTTTTAGGCAAACAGGTAAAATTCCCAGTAGACAAACACAAGACTGACTGGGGTTATGTTACACTAATGTCTGAGATGGGACCTTGGCAGCCCCAGGAATCTTACAACCGGCAAGGTGTGGGTCAATCAGGAGGTGTATCCCTGTTCTTTCTGATAGGAATGTATTAACAACATATTGTCTCTCTGTTCAAAAATCGAATAGTAAATATTCCAGCTTACACTATCCAATACGTAAGCAAGTTTACAGGTAAAGCTTGTATTTACACCAATGGCTCTTCCAGTGTTTTCTCTCTGGAAAGAGCACAGCGACCAGAACTGCTGTTGGAGATGCAAATGCTGTTCCTAAAACACCTGGATTTAGCTTGAGGTTGACTGACAGTTGCTTTATCAGTAAAAAACCCCCAAACTTCGATGTCCTATGTCTACAGCATTACATGGCCATGGCAATGGAAAGATGGGAAAGGAAGATGAGGTTTTGAACACCTTAAAAAGGCATTGCCCCGGAAGTTAATACATTTCTCCTGCAAAAATCCTTTCAGTCCAATACTAAGATTTATACTCAATACTACAAAGATCTATCTTTTGTTACAAAATCCACAAGTTTTCATGGCGTGATGCTACTTGACTGTGGTGTATTATCCTGCCAACATGGGGTTATGATGTTCTGAAGATGGTTATGCGCAACATCAGACTTCTAGCACCATCTCTTGGCTAAAAACAGTGCTGTGAAGTGTTGAAAGAGTTTCTAACAAAACCAAGTATTATTATATGTTTCTTACTTGCTGCCAAACAAAGTCTAATATTGAGAGAGAGCATTTTCGTTCCTGAGGAAACTTTTAAAGGGGAAGAAAGAATAAAAGAACACCTAAATTCACACTCTAGAAGTATTATTTGGAAATTTCATACATTTTTGTTACAGATTCTAACAGTCACACCAGTATTTTTTTTGTGAGAACAATTAAATGGCATGTAAAGAAAAAATACTCACTTTGTTCATAATATCTAATTCACACCGGAGTCGCTGAACAGCACTACCTATTTTAAGCAACTGTATACGTAATGCATCGTCAATTGGCAGGCAAGCAGCAACTCTGTAAGAAAAATCTAGAAATGAGAAAGTACCAAGCCTGTTAGAATTGGAAAGAGAAAGAAAACCTACTACTTCCACTCAGTTACAGGCAGAGTGCTGAAACTGAGGTTTCTAATAGACTTTTCGAGGTCACCTCGGTACACCCTTCTGCCCTAAGGCTGGATCACATACGTGTAAAATCTCTTCTAAGACATTTGGCTAATCCACACCTAAAGATCACCAGTGCCGGCGACTGAACAATGTTGGTAGGGTGAAGTAGTCTAAAACCAGAACAGACACCGGGAGAGCACTGTCCGAACAGACTTCCACTCTGACAGTGAACTACCGAGCGCTCCAACCACCAGCTGTTATCTTCATGCTTGCACTTCCTCTTTTGTTGCAAAAAGGCACGCTTTTATGAAAGAAGGAAAAATTAAAGAAAACACCTCCAAACGTACACATAAATTACAACCAAGTTATATTACTCACATCAGTGCTACGAGAGTATTCTTTACTGTTACACAAAGGAAAGAGACATACTCTGTATACACTAACTTCTGGAGGTTTTGGAGGGTTGTTTTTTTTTTTTTTTTTTTTTTAACATTTGAATGCAGACCCCAATTAGATCCAAAAATAATCAGTCAAGAAGACAGACCTTTTGGTTTATTTTATTTAAAAAAAAGTTTTAATATGATAGTAAATTCTCAGGCAGCAGCTTCAATCTGGTATTAAAAGGCACAAACACAAAAGGTAGTGGACTTCACTACAGTCATCTTTTAATTTAGCTAACAAAAACCTTGCTAAGCTGGAAATCATCCCACTCCTCACAGCCTGTAAAAGAATTCAAAAGCTGAAAATCTAAGTTAGAAAAATACCAGTCCGCTATATCAGTGTGAATCACGAGAAAAGAAATGCCAAAAACACACTGGATTTTTGTTTCTTTTCGCATTATTTCATATGCTTTCCACATACGGCCCCCCTAAGCCGCACTCCGGGCAAAGCGGAGGGGAAGTACGTTCAACCACTGCTTCAGGCAAATCAGCAACGAGAGTTCCACGTACATCAAAACTATTGAGCCCAGACCTGTATTTGGTGCTTAACTGACTTCGATTGAAGGCTGCAGTTTGAATTTCACCCTTATTAGGCATTTGAGAGTCTGCACAGGAAAGAATGTTTTTCCCTTTAGAAAGGTTTCAACTGAAATTTCCATCTTATTAGATCCTGCAGAGAGAAGAGACTTGTTTGCTGGGGCATAACCCCAGTGCTGGCTAAGGCACGAAATCTGATCCCGACTTTTCAGGGATTAGGTTACTGGTGCTATTTTCCCTCATGTCTGATAAGAGGCAATAAGAAAAAAGAACAGAGATTCTATATAAAGAACAAAGATTATATATATACACTAACACTTAGACTTATGTAAAAAACATTTTAAAAATCTAGCATGCTTTCAGCTCTTGTTTTCTTATGAAACATTTAGAGCACATTCCTCCTCCCATGGAGCACAACAGAGTTCTATTTCTTTTACTGAACATGTTTCTGCATTGTTAGAGGATGTTTACAAGTTAAAAGCTCTATCATCCTTTTGTCAAGCATCAACATCATTGGAAACTGGAAGTGAGAGATGGACTGCCAATAAAAGGTAATTATCTAAGTTTTGTTTTCGTAGGAAACAAAATAAAGAGTTCATAAGCTACACAACATCATACCTATTGGGTTTGTTGGAAGAGATTCATCTTTAAGATTTTCGTCCCATTCATGTAGCTGCCTCTTGACTCTTTCCATCAAGGTTTCCTTTTGTTAGAAGAAAAGCCTAATTTAAATACATAGGTATTTCTGTTTTCTTAGGGGAAAAAAAAAAAAAAAAAAGGGAAGCAAAATGTAGAGTAAGCTATTTTCCCTAAGTGGACATTAGCTTTTAAGACTTACAATAATTACAGACTTATTTTGTAGATACATTTGTTAAACTAAGAGCAAAGCAGGGATGGGAAGTGGGCCAAAATGAACCAGCGGTCCAAGGTGGTTGTAACACTCATTTGAGATAAGGAGGCAACCGTTCAAATTCTAGAGGTGTACAAACGAGATGAGGGCTAGCCTCCTCCCTACTTCTGCGTCTCCTACACCAATTACTTTATCTACTAATACACATATATAAGGAAATACGTGCTTTTTAATGGGTAAGCGGCTCCAACAGGAAAGGCAGAGCTACGGCTATCCAGCACCCTGGTGGTTAGGGCACTTGCCCAGAACGTGGGGGACAGCGGATCGAGTTTTTGCTCCGCGACAACAGAGCAGGAACCCGAACCTCTGTCACCCACCCCAGACACAAGCTCTAGCACGAGGGAACAGCTGTACAGAGGGGAAAGCCCCTCCTGCTCCTTTAACAGTAAATGGAAAGCAATACACTTCTTTAAGGTGTAACTTAAAATCCAAATTTAAAATTAAAGCTTTTATATTATCCAGTCACTAAATACTAAAGCCTACAAAATTAATTGAAGATTATTTGGCAATACATAAGGTGAACTTACAGCATCGTATAGAGAGTAGAGCCAGGGAGGCCAAGATGTCAAACTCGCACAGTGGAACTTCCGCTAAAAACAAAATCACAAATATTTATTCTTTAACATTAGCTGACTTTAGGGACAGTCCTTGTTCAAACAAACAAAACAGAGGAGAGATACGCAATTATTTAAAGATACAACAGATTATCATCATCTGGACCAGTACTTCAACATGAAGCTTCCAAACCACTTCTCAAACGCACTGAGAGCTGAGACTTCTGCGCAGGACAAAATACACGGACCTTATCAGAAAACCTGTCTCAGCATTAAAAGTATTTCTAATGTTTAGTAATAAGAAATTATGCCTTTCAAAAGAGCATCTACCTGAAACCTAGACAGCTTAAAAAAAATTTAAGTACTATTAGATAGTGCATCTGTTCCTTAGTCTCCATCAATTGTTGCTACTTCATCAACCACAGCAAACCACTATGTAAGGCGATTAACTATTCCTATCAATTTAGTCAAACACATAAATAAGATGAAAGAGGGAGATTAATGGGCCATATCAGGTATTTTAAGCTGACATATATAAATTCAAAGGATTTTTTTTTAATGTAAGAGTAATCTGTTAAAAACATAAGTAAAAATACCAACACGCAAGTTAGGAGCTGCTTTCTCACGGCAGAACCGATGAAGAAAACTTGGGCAGACTTGATGGTTAATCATACACTGCTATCCACTCATATCCTAGTATCTATTTTTAATGGAAATCATATTTTCAGAAAGGCTTACTGAAAGGCCACAAAAATATCACCTCTAAGAAGTCTTCAGCCTGTGTATAGCCTTGCAGACAAGAAACCCTAGATTATAACTGAATTCCTTAACCACTGAATTTCCAGCAGTGTAAGGTTATTTGCTTAGTTAACCAGTTCTCTACAGTGACTCCAGAACACTCAAATTTATAGATTTAGGTTAATAAAAACCTAAAAGGCAAAACGCTACATACCCACACTGCTTTCCAAAAGAAGATCTCAAATTGTGCTATAAATACTTACAAATCAAATTTTCATTTTCCCTCTGAGGGTAACCATCCTTATTTTACAAATGTGAAAAATCAGGCAATTGAGACTAAGATATACAGCAAATAAACGGTACTTGAAGAAAGAGTTCAGGAACACCAAAACTCAAGGTATTTTTTTAATTAACAAGTATATTTTCTGTAACAGCTGACAGGGGTTCAGCTCTTGTATGGAACAGAAACCATTCTTGAAATTCAACTTCCATTTTCTGACATTTCTCATTATATTAGTAAACGTACAGAGGTACAGCCTGTCATACTGGAAACCGTGACAGTTCTACTGAAATCAGTAGAGCAACGGAGGTCAACAGGACAATGTCCCTACTCTGGGTCTGGATCTCAATTCACAAAACACGTTGTTCTGGGAGCGGGTGCCCTGCATTTCAGCTGCCACCAGGTGGTCTCAGTCTTGGAAAGGGATTTCCACTCCCACTAAGTTTAGGGGTTCTGGGCTCGTTAACTCATAGATGAACTTGCTCAAGAACCCTGAGAATCAATAGCTTTTTGTTAATGACTCTTTTTTTGCTACAGAGTTCAAAACCATTGAAGAAAAAAAAAAAAAAATCCAAACCTTAACTGCATCTGACAATGAGGAGAGTCACAAGATTCTATAATAACTTCTGGCGGTAGCTCCAAAGATCTCTACAGATACAGGAGACTTCACGGTATCTTTCTTCTTACATGGCACTGACCACAACATCAGGTTAAATAAATAATAAATAAATAACTCCCCCACAATTTTAGTTTTTTCAAAAGTGTCGGGTTGCCCTGTTTCATCGCAGAGCAACTCTTCTACTGACCTCGGTGCTAACGCTTGTCCCACTAACCTTACCCTGCGCGCTTGTCCACTGCTAATGTCAGTCTTTGAAAAGCCGGCACTGTGCCCGAGAATGAGCTAGGCTTACACTTGAAAGGCTTTTTCTGGTATAGCTATGCTAGTACAATACGCTAGCATGGTGCTTATTACAGGAAACATAATTTAGTCCAGCAAAATTATCCTTTTGACAATACATTTTATTTTAGACTCCTAAAGGAACACGCTGTATACTGGTAAAAGTGCACATTCGCTTGTATAAATGCATCTTTTAGCACCTTTTAAACAGCACAGCTGTCTCTAGCACATATCACACCTTATTATTCCCCCGAGCAATGCAAAAGTTTGCAGCTTAGGCCTGGCATCAGCCTCTTAGGGCTCTTGAAAATTCTGCCCTACCATCTCAGTGTGAATTCCCTCCTGACTGCAAGTACTGTCACAGCTGCACTGCTGCAGAAATAGTGTAAACAAGCAAAGACAGAATTTGAGCCAGTGAAGCAAAAACAGGAAAGCAGAACCTAATCCCCTAATGACAATACCAAGATCTTGATAATTATTAATTCTCTTCTACCTTTTTTTTTTTCTTTACATATTTTAAAATCAGAGTCAAGTAAATAAAATTCTGGGAGCTCTCTGAAGAAGTGTAAAGTCTGCATACTTAATAAAAAGCTCTAGGAAATAAAAGAATGTTTCTAAATTCAGTTTAAAAAAAATTTTAAAAAGGGGGGAAAAAAGAGAGGATTACATATTATCTATCCCAGGAGGTAAAGCTGTAAAACAAATACTAACAAATCAATAAACAGTTACAAATACATGTGCAATTGGCCAGCATAAATGGATTGTATAAGAAAATTGTGATGTGACAAAGACAGTAAGTAAGCACAAAAGTCAGGAAGAACTTTAGATTACGTGTTATATAAAAATTTGCAAGGTAAGCGCAACATAAAGCACGTTCAAAACTATAAAGTACATCGGCCTTGCTAGCCAACGATCATCTGGGTGGAACATACAGTCGTGGAACAGCTCGGGCTGGAAGGGGCCTTTCGAGGCCATCCCGCCCACCCCTGCAGCGAGCAGGGACACCTGCAGCTACATCGGGTTGCTCACAGCCCCGGCCAGCCTGGCCTGGGATGATTCCAGGGATGGGGCTTCTGCCACCTCTCCGGGCAACCTCTGCCAGTGCTTCACCACCCTCAGCGTAAACAATTTCTTCCTTATGTCTCCTCTCTTTTAGTTTAAATCCATCACCCCTTGTCCTGTCACTCCATGCCCCTCTGCAGCTTTCTTGGAGGCCCCTTCAGGGACTGGGAGGCTGCTGGAAGGTCTCCCCGCAGCCTTCCCTTCTCCAGGCTGAACACCCCAACTCCCAGCCCGTCTCTCAGCAGAGCTGCTCCAGCCCTCGGATCATCTCCGTGGCCTCCTCTGGCCCTGCTCCAGCAGGTCCATGTCTTTCCTGTGCTGAGGCCCCAGAGCTGGATGCAGATGGAGTATTTGATTGAAATCAAAAAACTTGGGTCTGTCATTCTAACACAGACCCATATTTTTTGTAAGCAAGTAACTGCAGGTACAGAAGTTAATCCTGCAGGTTTTAAAGCAAGATTAGCAGAGTTGCAATTCCAAATGAGTAAGGTCTTCGGTCTCATCACTGAAATTTGGGAGTCACCTCTAAACCACCCCTGCTCTTTAAAAACCTTTTCTACCCAAATCAAACACTCACAGAAAAGGTTACAAAAGCCTCCTTACTTTCAAAACCGAGCCATTAACACAAGTACAAGGCAAGAGCATTGGGACTGTCAACAGTGATTGCCAAAATTTTTATTGTCAAAGCAATGTTGGTAAGAGTTAAGATGTTTCTTTGACCTGCCTGCAAGTTAAATCCTATAAACTTACTGGTTTTTCCAACAGCATTCCATCACCTACAAGCTTTACCAACCAGCACTCTGAGGTGTTTGATTACATCAAAAAACAGTAACCCCAGTATGTGACAAAAGCAGGAGGCTGGCATCTACCATCCCAGTTGTGTATCCTCCTCTAAAGGTGAACAGACAGAATTTTATATTGATTTTCAAAATACCATCAAAAATTTAAAGAAAAACATCACTACAACTAGCTTCTAACCTTTTGATATTTCTGCCACCATTGATGTATAGCTCGGTCTTGCCATGCTGTAGGTTTCGAAGAAGGAAATATATGGCATCGGCTGAGAGACTGCAGCTGTACTGCTGACATTGTCGAAGGCAGCACTCGCTCAGGGAGGATTTGTACTTTAGCCTGCTGGATTCTGGAAAAGAAAAAAAAAAAAAAAAAAGCTGAGATAGACACACATATACAAGAGTTTTACAAAAACCCCCGATTTTACTGCCCATAAAAAAAATAGGGCTGTGTAATAGAAGAGTCACTTCATAGTACTACAGAATTTAAGCGGCAATCCATTTTTAAAATTGGATTAATGTAAATCAAGTTACCTTAGGGAACATACAGCATATCTGTAGCAGACAAAACACACATTACTCTAGAACACAGATTATCTCATGCCCTTGGCTAAATTATCAAAGCCTTTGTGCTGACTGGACTTTGGTATACCTAAACTGAAGACAGAAGCAATCTCTATTTTTCCTTTAAAAAAAAAACTAAAACAGAATTATCCAACTTCCAAATATTTTTCGCACTGACATACAGAACTCTACAAAGATCACTGCTTTAACTTGTTCAGCAAAAGTTTCTTTGCTGCTTCCCGTCCCGCACCCTTTGTTAGCCACCTTTTCCATGGGGTACAAGGGGCTGCCCTTGTATTTTAGAGCACTAGATATCTGTTGGAATCATAGCAGACAGAATTAAAGACAGATTGGCAGAGGCAATACAGCAGAATATTCTACCATCTCAGCATCGTATTTTTAGATGTTTGTCTCCTCACATTACCTTTGGTATAAGCTAATGGTCAGCTATTACACATCAAACCCTCAGACGGGAAGTTTAGCTGAAATGCAGTTCGCTATCTTCAAACCACAAAAGCTTAAGTGCTTAGCTAGAATTCAAAATCAGCAGAAACGGGATACAGACTGATCATCTTTTAATATCCTGGCATCCACCAGGTCACTCATTCCACAAAGACTTGAGTAACAGTTCCGTGGCTACTAAGAACACTGTCTAGCAGGAAGGACTTTACATTTTAACAGTAGTATGCACCAGAAATCCTGAAATATTAAAATGCACGTCATTATAAAAGCACGTAGGAATTAGAAAAAACAAGAACTATAGAAATTTTCTTCTTGCTAAGCAGCTCTGTATTCTTCTTTATCAAGAAGGATTTTAGACTGGTAACGCTTGTTTCTTTTGTTAGTTGCCTTGAATATGTGAAAAATAGGAACATGATCTTAATGAAAACCCTTTATTCTTAGAGATGGAACATTGCATTCTTCTTCTGTCCAATTCCCTTCTTTGTCCCTCTGACATGCAGACAAAAGTGGGAGCAAACTGCCGTGCTACAGGCTCATTGACGGAGAGAGTTACCACATTGGCACGGGAGCCTGGAGTGCGCCCCGTAACCTGCGGAGGACCATTTCCCCGGGATGAACTGAAGAACACAGGCTCACATCTCCAAAGTGCACTGGCAACACAGGAGGTTCAGGTTCACTAAAACCCACAAAATGTGCAGTACTTGAAAGCAGAGTAACTCTACATAGTTTAAGTCATTCCATCAAATCTAGAGCTTGCCAGGATGAGAAAAATCAATCTCCCCTCCTTTATTTCATACATTTAAAAATTTATATTTGTGAATGAAACTTGTGAATCTGCTGTGTAAAAGTTCTCTGTTAGTCAGAAGATATAAAATCATCATAATAAAATGCTTTAACAGCACAAGAAAATCACTGTGCATCTTAACTGCTTCTGGATACTGAACTCTCAGTAGCTGTCCAAATACTGCCATCTTGTGTTCAAGCAACAGTTTTTCAAGGCTGTAAAATTTGCAATATTATTTGTAGCCAAATGTTGGTGAGAAATAGGGAGTAGCACACAAATTCTTAACTTCTTCAGCTGCAGATCGTAAAAGCATATGAGAATGCTGAGCTGAGACTGACCCTAGGCCTCTTTCTAAAGCAATGCCACTACACTGAACAGTAGCAGAGCACAGATGATTAGCTTTTGATTTACAGATTTGGAGTAAGATGTTTTATGCCTTTGCCCTCGTTTCTGCCAGGACGGAGATAGTTTTGTCTCCAGCAG
>JMFS01063852.1:0-23413 GCA_000699545.1 Podiceps cristatus
CAGACCTTTCTCTGATTCTATGATTCTATGAAAACTTCATTATCTAGCAACATCATGTATGGAAAGGGTACAGTGCTTGTCATTAATTCCACTTGAATTAAAGCCATTAGAATAGTAATTTTGAAGGTAAGACACATTCTTAGAAAATAAAAATCAAATTTTAAATCAGTGAATAGTGGAGGAATACTAATAGAAGAAACAGCAGTGTTGTATTACTCTAAAATCTGGAAGCAGGAACCCCTTCCTTGCACACTGTATGCAGATATCTACTCTGGCCTATATACTGCCTAACAAGTTATAGAAGATAAACATATATTATGTTTTACCTTGTGAATGGCACCTAAGTACCTTGGTGATTTCAGGCAAAAAAAATGAAACATATGTTTGACAAAACCAAAGCAGTTTCAATATTGCCTATTTGGCTTTGTACTCCAAGTGTCTCCTCCAAAAACACAAAAATATTTTCTAACATCCTGGAAAAGCATTATTTATTTCAGGGGATGGGAGGAAGGGGAGGGGGGGAAGGAAGGCTTGGCAAGAAAGATTTGGTCACTTGCTGTATAGGATATGCTGTGAATATAAATATATAGCCAGTAGCAAATAAGCTAATTGATGACTTATGTAGCCTCAGAATAAAGTGACCAGTCACAAAACTAGAGTCTGATTCCTCATATGATACCTCAGTCTTCAGATTCTTGCCAGAGGGCACAGTGAGATTGCGAGAAGAAATCCTATAAGGTGGACAGAAGGGTAATAGACCCTGTCCTCCTGAAGATGCCAGCTTTTAACGTTCACATATAGCTTTTCAACAGGAGATTAATTCATTCTGCTATTAATCACAGTAAACATAATATTCCTTTTCAGTTTTTGCATTGAAATGGCAATGGGTTTGCTGCAAGTATTACAAATTCTGTGTTGGTAAGAAGAGGTAAAAGTTAGATATTTTCCCGAGTTTCACCCTTTTTGCAGGTTAACTATGCAAGATGAAACTCAAAGGCCTCATGGTAGTAGTTAATTTCTGATCAGTACTAATTTAACATGTATCTTATTTCACAGGATGTTAATGTAAACCCGAGGGTACAATTATACCTTTTAAAATATTTTTCTTAAAACTAGATACTATTTAAACAAAGGAATATTAAACATCAAAATTAGATTAAACTGAACTGTTAAAGAGTATTAAGAAAAAATACCAGAAAACCAACAGAGTTCTGATCCAGGCAAAACGAAGTTCTGTGGATGCCAACCAATAAAAACTCCTTGGACTGTATATTTTTTATGAGTATTCTGTATTCAGAAGAATAACTCTGCTGCTTCTCTGCAGCCCAGATACTAATTGCAGCACATTACCACTTTTCTCAACAGCAACACTATGATGCCTTCAATATGAAAATCAAACTCTTGAAAGTTTCGCATTTCATTGTCTCTTTGTAGTGTGGTTTCAAATCCCATCACATGAAAGGCAAAACTATAAATATTAAAATGGAGCAATAAAATATTTTCATATATTCCATTACAGTCCTGGGAGGCAATGAAAGTGCTGAACTTTACTCGTGTCAAGGAAAATTTGCGCCATACAGCACCTTGCAAGCCCTCCTCTCTGTTTTCCATACACATGGTAGTTAACTACACCATGTCTAGTAGGCAATGGAAATTAGCTAAACATATCACAATATTGATAAACAAGACAAAAGACAGTGAAATCAACAACTCTAAAAATTATTTGTAGTCATGTGAATAAATTATCTACTCTTTGACCTAGTTACAGTCTTGTCGATAAATTCACTCATATCCAAAGGGAAAACACAAAAATTAGGACTTTGGAAATACACTCAGAACATTTTTCAGTTCCATGGCATCTTTCATCTTGTGATTTCTTACTAACATTAATCGTACAATCATTCCCTTTTATATGGAAAAAATGGATACAAGCACGCTAATAGTAAATACAGCCACAAGTATCCAGGCTGTGATTGAACTCTTTCAAGCAGGAATAAAGAAAGTACTGTTTTCTCAGTTAAAATGTGCTTGGTAGTCGTTCTTTGAAGTTACTACCACTACCTCAGATCTTTTCCCCCTTTCCTGAGGGATTAGAAACCAGAAAACTGGGGGAAAAAAAGAATGTAAAGCCCTTACTTTTTCTTTTGCAAAGCAGAGAAAAAGATCTAGTTCTTCCAAAGAAACAGATTTGACTGAAGATGATGCAAGAACATATTACAGGGGCTAGATGAATTATAGCAATATTTCCACCATATCTTAATCAGAGAACTATCCTTCCTTCATGAAGATATTTTGCTTCCTCGGAAAAATAAAATCAGAATAAAACCCACAGGTTCAGAAATGGACAATAACTCTAGGTCACTCAGTTAACATACATTAGTAAAAAGTTTGACAAAGTGTAAATATTGTGTGGTAAAACTACATTGAGAAAATGGAACGTTTTTAATGTAAACTGCTTTTCTTTCCATTCTGTTGTGCTTTTAAAACTTTACCTCTCCCCAAAAGATTGATTTGGGTGCTATATTTCTGATTTTTGCAAATAAAATCTATAAGAAGAATGATTTAAATATAAACCTCTGGATATAATATTTAATAATGCTGGCACTTCTACAAGATAGTATCACTAGTTGAAAGCATTGATCAAAATGTAACTTGATTTTTCACAGAGATACTAAAGAGCAAATTTGCTTAAGATGGGCCACAGATTGGAAACCTGTAGCTTGTATCAAAAAATGACATAAACCAGTCCAGGATCATTTAAAACTCCACTGTTGAAACATCTTTTCTAGGTAAGAAACAGAGAGAGGGAAGTTTAAGAAGAGTACCAAAGTGTTAGAGGACAGTTTATTTAACTTTAATCATATAACAGACTCAAATACAGATGTCAATGTAATAGATTAGAAAGAACGTGGGTTGATTAGATAAACAGAGCAGTAGATTAGAGTCAGAATGAGATGAAATCTTTTCAATTTATGTTACTAAAAGAATTATTTATCTTGGCAAAAGGCTGACAAAGTTTTCTGTAACAGCAATATAGCTAAGCTAACATAGCTCCAATTTCAAAAGGAAAAAATAAGAGCAAATCTTGCATCTGTTCAGTTGTAGGTAAAGTTATTACTAAATCGCATCAGAACTTCACACCAAGAGCATAAAATGAGAAGAAATGTCATTAAGCAGAGCAGACCTCTTCCGGCATGCCATTCACTTTCTGACAACAGGACTCGTCCCTCCTAGTTAAAGCCCAAGTGCTCAGAGCTGAGTAGGAGCTCAAGACATTCAAGATGAGAACTTCAATATCACTTGAGGATTTGTTTTTAATTTTTGGCTATGCAGCAGCCCCTGAAATCCACAGTGCTTTGCCAGAAGCCCAGGTCACTTGACAAGATGCAAAGGAAAGAAGTGTGGTTTAAATCCTATCACTCCTTCAGATTGGAAGTAGGTGGAAGAGAAATACTCAAAAAAAATCTCCTTGTGATAGTATTTATGTGGGAAAGTAGTAATTGCCGTGAACCAAGAGGTGGGCAAATGGTGGATTTATATTAACTCAGGCCTTTAACTAAAGAATACCATGTGGGAAATATGGTCAGGCTGAAACCAAGTCAATAGTTTTTTAAGGTCTTTTTTAAAAATAAAATTTTTTTTAAAAAAAATCTGTCTTCCATGAATTCAATATTATGCAGAGACTTTAAATCCCATTTTTATTTGCTATAATTTTTACTCATTTTAAATGAAAAATGGACTTTCAAAACAAATATTTGAAAGACCCTAAACCAAAAAAAGGCAGAATAAGACACAAAGGCTTTACTGAAATTGCATATTTTTGCGGGATGTTTTAACATCCTTATACATTAGCCATGCTCTTTAACTAAGTGAGCTCTTTAACCCACTTTTTACTGATACATTTTAAAGTAAAATGAAATATTTTCTTTATATTTCTCATGTTTATGCAGGTACAGTACTTTTGATGTCCAACTTACTGGAAAAAGTTAACTGTCAGAAAAAAACCAACAAAAACCTTATATGATTTTGAACTAAATTCACGTATATTCTTGCATCTTGCAAGACCTTCATTTTTTGCACAAGTGTTTCAGATACATCAGAGCGGTCCAAATGGCACTACATAGCGAAGTTTAGGCAGCTAAACTGAGCCCATGAAGTCCTGCAGGCAAGTAATAGGCATTTCAGGACCCAGTCAGCTGAAAAGCTTCCTGGATACTATGGTTAACATGATAGTAGAAATAAGACACATAAAGAAGGAATTTAGCTAGAAATTGAGAAAGATTTTACTGGAGACCCCAGCCCTATCTGTCGGTTTAAGACTGGTTTCTATCTAGTAGAGACGTGGTGGGTGGAAATCATAACTTCACAGAGGTCAACAGTAAAACTCTCTAAGGAGGCCAAAATGATACCTACATCCTTTAGCACAGGTTTCATCACACATGCTTTCCTAGACACTATCATTTCAATATAATAGCACTTTGGAAGTATTTTTCACAACAATGCATGGCAGAATACACACTATAAATTAATGTAATCCAAACCTTCACTACCTACAGTAAATGACTCGAGTTTTTCCCAGAGTAGAGCTTTTATCTTGAAAACAAAGATCAACTTCTGACCTTTATAATTAATCAGCTTTTAAAACTCTGGTAGTTCAAGGCGTCCTTAAGAAAATACATTTCTTTCATCTCTGTGTGGTGGTGTTACATAGCTTTTCCTGAACAAATTGGCAACTTCTGACTCACTCATATTTATGAGAAAGACTCTGAGTAGGCAACTTCTAGCACTGGTTCTCAGCATTATATTTCCTTCTCTACTGAAAATAAGGAAGTATATTACGTAAGAAAACAACAAAAGATGAATAACTTATTGCCCTTTTGGGTAGTGTGGGATATTTACAAATCTACATCCTTGCTGACACAGTAAAAATACAAACTAGCAATCTTGAGAGACTTACTGTCCCCAGGGCAGCACTGCTTTTAATTTTATTATTGTTATTTATGTAGTCATGGGAGAATTGCAAACTTGAAGAGCTCATTTCAGTTAATCCATCTTCCACCCATACAGGAACAGATAACGTACAGTGAGGCTTTTGAAACATTTGCTTTACTTTTTGGAGGCCTGTCAACTGTTGTGTGTGCAACAGTGCTTCTGAAAAGGTTCAGACATCATTTTGTTTCCTGCTACTCCTTCCATTTATTGGAAGGAATATTCCCCCTGTTTCTGTGCTGGAGAAGCACTTTCATTCCCAGCCAGAGAAGAGCTCTAGGTAGCGCTCAGCACCTCCTCTGGCTGCAGGGTCCTCGCAGCAGAGGTTTTCCTCTTTCTGCCAGAGTTGCCATGTTGCAATAGTGGTCAGTATTTTGCAGACAGGCAGCTTCAGGAAGTGTGTAATCACTGCAGAGTCTGAGATTTTATTTAAAACAAAATAGAGCAAAAATAACCACACCTCCAACCCTTGCCAATCCTAGACCTCATAGTTAAAGAGAAAAATCTTGAAGCCATGAAGCCTAACAAACCCCAGGGGACAACAAAGAGACTATAATATTTGTATAGCAAAGCTCTTCTGATTTTTAAGCAAGTCAGATCACTCTAGAAGGGCTGTGACTCATTGGGTGTACCTGCTTGGGTTAACAATGAAGTCTTCCTCAATATTAAGTACAACATTGTTATCAACCCTTCTGCATGAAAATCTGCAAACCCAAAATCCATCTTCCTTGTAAAATGCCAGAGAGACACAAGTGCCACTGACGGTTCAAAACCCTGTTTTTCTGACCACTTCCACCACCATTCTCAAACCACCTCTCTATATCTGAGTTTGTTCATCTAAGTCATTCTTAAAACACACGTGAGATGAAAAGGTCAGTCTGAGCCATGCATGAGTTTTAAAATGTTGTTAGAGTTTCAGACAGAAAATGTTTCACAAGTGTTTGCCTTATTGTACATATTTTAGAAATCCTGAAAGGGGCAAAAAGCTATCATAACGCTAGCAATAATAATTTCAGTTTTGTTCATTTCAGTGATAACGGTTTTCCTCTGAAGGACTGACTACGATATGTGTTTGCTTTTATAGACTTTTGATTAGAATTTCATTTTTAACTTCACATCTGTGGATTGCATAAAACACTCATTAACTTACTTCTTTACTAAAATAAAATTATAGAGAATCCTGGATAAAAGAACACAGGCCTTTAGAATAGGCAGTTCACAATTATTTTTGAGCAAAACCAAATGCAGAGCACAATGCTTTCCCGAACAATAGAATTTCACTGACTGGCTCCATGCCAATGAAATCACAATGACCTTTTCTATTTGGTAGGCAGTAATAACTAGAACTACCTGAAATAAGGAGATTTGCTTATTATTCTTATCACGTCACAGACATGACATTAATGTTTTGTTGCTTGTGTTCCAAACTCACACAAAGCACACGCACATCTTTTGCAACCAGCAGCACAGCTCACTCCTGTCCTACTGTCTCAGAAGTGACAAAGACTTTTTCCATGCTATTAAGTACAATGATTTTACTAAATCTGAATTTGCCATCATGAAAAAGTAGTGATAAGCCAAAACTTTAAATTCTGATAAAGTTTTTAATTTCCTTCAAAGTTTAAAGTATTCAGACTGCTAAGGATACAATGGCTATTCACAGACTTGGTTTTAGAGGAAATATTTCTAGCTCTAATATTAGAAACTTATTCATATCTGAATAAAAAGATCATCTGATGTTTCAGAGACACCTCTGTGTGTTTATAGTTTACTGTGCGTACTTCAATAGTTACTGTGCGTACTTCAAACAAGAGCTGATCCAGTCAGTAAAGAAAAACAAAAATTAAAAAAAAAACCCACAACCAACCGACCAAACAAACAAACAAACAAAAGAATCCAAACCTGCTATTTATACTACTGGTAAATGAATAGGGGTCCCATTTGACTGTGTTATATAAGTTCTGTTCAAAATCTTCAATCAGCAAATCTCTCATTAATAAAGGTACAATCTAAAAATAACAGATGGTACAACCAAGAAATTTGGTCTTCTCAAATTAACCCATACTTCCACTAAATATTCACTAAGATATATTCAAACATATCCTGTAACCCACTTTTTGCTGATACATTTTAAAGTAAAATGAAACATTTTTTTTATATATCTCATGTTTATGCAGCTACAGTACTTTTGATGTCCAACTTATTGGAAAAAGTGAACACTGTCAGAAAAAAAACCCAACAAAAACCTTATATGATTTTGAAATGCCAGGGTAGAAGTAGCACTTCTGAGCTTTTCTTGTCCAAATAGATTGAATATTAATATCTAACAATGTTAACATGTAGAATACACTACTTCATATGAAATTCAGCAACATTTTTTTCACCACCAAGAGCACAAAAATACATTAATAGAAAACATATTAATATATTTGGCTTTTAATTTCCTTCCACTTACTTTAACTCCTTCTTTCTAAAGTTATTTCTGTTCACTGTTTATACTAAGATTTAGATCTCATTTTATTGTTTGGGAATAAACAGTGAACCTGCATAGTTCCTTATAGCTCAGGCACAACCACCGTATGATCAAGGTTAAAAAAAACAAAGAAAACAAACAAACAAAAAACAAAAAAACCCCTGTAAAGTGTCTCTATATAGTACTTTTTTTTTTTTTTTGTAAGAATAAATCCAAGTTATCCATAAGTTTTCTTATATTCAGAGTAAATGAATGAAAATGATAGAAGTCTTGGAAAGAATCAGTTGATAAAATATTAGGAAATAATGAAATATGTGTAGAATTAGTTTCATAGAAAGGGTTAAAAACAGACATTATGTCAGATCTGACAATTTCTAACTAAATACTTCACTTTAATTTACCTACAACATAAAATTGGTAGAATATTTTAGGGTCAGACCTTGTTATGTAGACTATCAAATCAAAACCGTTTTGAGCAATCTTACCACAAAAAGGTAAAGCAGGGAAGATTGACTTGTGAAATAAGTCAATTAATAAATTGCCAAAATGGGCAATGAGATATATATATATTTATATATAGATTAGTTTATTTAATGCACATACGGTAGTTCTAAGGACGCTTGCAATTATTACATTTCTTCATTTACTATATCTTTTGAAAATATTACATTTTTCCCCACCATTTCAATTCTTTAAGTTATGCCACTTCATTATTGCTAAGAAATAACACAACTCACTCATTTTCAGAGGATTAGGACAACTTGATGATGAAAAGATCTATTATATTACATAATATCTTATCTCTTCTGCTGAACTAAGGGACGGAGTCCTGTACTGTTAACACACTGACAATCCAGAAGGCAATTACAGGTCTTACATTCAAATTAGCACAATGCAAACATATAGATTGCAAAATATATGGTCTGGCTATCCATCTCACTGGCTCCCACTGCAACTGATTTCTCCCTCAGAAATGGGGGGAAGTCTATAAGGCTGGAAGAACAGGTTGGAAAAGTCAGTGCTAAATGAAAAAAAAAATTCAAATAATACTAAAAAAAATCATTAATAAAAAAAGAGAGACACACAAACCCCAAAACTTTTTTTATGTTACCTGACTAAATCCATTTTGAGTAAGCTGGAAGGAACTAACTGGCTGGAGTGCAGGCACTGAGGGGCTGAGCCCCTGTAAAGCCTGTTCCCACCAACAAAGATGTTTGATAGAGTCACTTTATTTTAACAGAAACTCCTAGTAACCTCAAAAAGTTGTATTTAGTCTGGATGAAGGCATATTTTAATGTGAGGGTATTTTCTTTTTAGCCAGCAACCATATAATTGTGTCTTGCTATGGAGATTTTTGTACAGTAAAGTTACTTCAATCACTTAAGAAACCTCAAGATTTATTTATTAAAGGGTATCTATCTTTCATTGTCATTAAATTTCACTCTGCTTCAGTATGATAATTGGGTGTCAACTTTCCTGTTGTATTTTTTGGTTGAAATGCAGCTTGCCTCTTGGATTAGATAGCAGCTACTGAGAGCTGAGCACTGTCTCCTGCTTCATTGGCTGCACTTCACTACTGAGGCACACTGACGGGAGAGATAAAGTGCCACTCTGAGCCCAATCAAATAAGCTACAGCAACCTGGGCCTCCCAGGAAATGGCAACAAGCCCGGCAGAGAGGTGTCTCGGAAAGGCTGTGACACCCCTGTCGTGAAGAGGGACGCGCTGCACTGAGGGGACACTGCTGTGCAGCCCTGAGGTTTGGGGTGCATGGGGGGACAACAGAACTGAATCCTCATAAAGGGTCTGTCTGGCCCCTGAATCTTCTGCTACCTTTTCTTCTGTTTCCTGCATTGCTGCTTCTACATCTGCAGATAAAATGATCTTAAAACTATTTTCCCAGAGTGAGACTTTGATTATCTGAAGAATAAAACTGGGCCTCTCTTTCTGTATAGGTTAAATTTCTACAAACCACTAATACTGGTTCAGCAAGCAGTAGAAGTAACTAAAATCCAAATCTTGATCTTTTCCTTTACCTCTCCTCCCCACCTCATTTCCCCCACTGCAAAGAAAAAAAAAAAAAAAGTACTCAGACGGTTCTTTTCTACTTTCCAGATGTGAACAACTGGATTAAATTCTATGGAAAACTTTTAAAAAATCATAACAAGTCAATGGGTCACGGTCTTCACAGAATAGAGTAAAAAAAATGCTAAAGCCACATTTCTTAGACCAAGCAACATGGTTGCAGCAGCTGAAATGTCACAGAGATTGAAACAGAACCATGAAAAAGAAACCACAGCCACTAGAACGACAGCAGAAATGACTTGTAATTTTTTTCCATCATAGCGACGAGAGAACTGAATTCCATTCCCTAAGCAAAGCTGGCTCTGCTGCCATACCACTAAAATTGTTTCCCCAGTTTGGGAATGAAAAGACCTTCCCACCTCTATGAGAAGTTTTTGATATTTGAACCAAGATCATTGAGGAGATTCAACAGAGCAAATAATGCTCCCTATTTATTGTGACAGTTATTCATTTTGAAAAGAAAAGTTCTTTGGATGAAAGAACAGCATAGACAACACTGGGGTTGTTACCCAGAAATATCAAAACCTGTTTTCCTTCACCAGCTTGGATTCATTCTGCCAGTTCTGCGAAAGGTAGCAAGATGAAAAGAGACAGATCAAGCCTATACACTCAGCAAAAATTCTCCCCCCCACCTCTTTTCAAGATGCTAGATAAAGCTAAGGTATGAGCAGCAGTCTTAAGGTCCAGAGTAAAGCTGCATGAAGACCACAAAAAGCTTTGTGAAAAGGTATTTGAAGCAGAAGCATGAGCTCACTTAGCATTTATGACTTCAGCTTTCTGTGAACAGTCCTAATAGTAAAATTGCTGATTTTGTCAATACAGACCTCTTTGAAAAATAGTAGGCCTCTTCCCATGACTAAGTAAAAGTAATGTTACATATTTTAGGTAAACTATCATATATGATCAAGTAAGTCTAAATGCAATTTTTTTCAAGGAAAAATTAGTTGATTTACTAAAATCTAAGTAGGAATGTGCTCAATTGTTATTCTTTTTATACAGTCTCTGGGGCTTGAAAACAAGGAATAAACTTCCCAAACTCTTCTATTGTACTGTACTGAATAAAGGTAAGAAATGCAGAAAGTGTTTTAAGCAACTGGTTCTTTTAAAAATTATTTTGTTCCTTTCGGAATTATTTTTAAATTCAGATGAAAATATAAAGGTATACAAAGGTACCAAAAGTGGTATTTTCTAAGATGATACTAAATGTAATTGGAAGAACAAATCACACTGGGTTAGAGTAACATTTTGCTGTATACAAACTTGCATTCAATGCACAAAGAAACAAACTTTTCATGAATGTACAAGTATACATGAATGTACAATTCTGCAATTACATTCACCTAATATGTTTATTGTTACTAGCATTAAGACTTTAATGTAAATAATTTACATTTCCCATCAATAATTAATCCTGTTGAGAAGATAAATATAATAACAACACTATTTCATACTAAGCCCTTACATTTTTAAGAAGGCTGCAGGGAGAAATAGCTAAAACCATAATCACTTTAACTTCCTTCAGAGGTTTGCTGCTGGGAGTGCCTTAGCACTTTGCCACCTCTGACCTGTTCGCCCTACAAGCACAGGAGTGGCCATGGTGGCTCCACACAAGCAATCTGAGTGTGGTGAGACAGATGCAGGTCATACATGAGCAAGTCGAGCCCGACAGCAGCGCAACTGCGCTTTGGGAAAGGGGTAAGGGATAAGCTCATCCCACCACACTGAGGGATGGGCTGGGCCAGCACAGTGCAACTGAGGGGAACCCAGAAGTTTTGGGTGGATAAACTAAGTCCAAGGCCTTGATAGCTTTTTTATCACTGCATAAGACTTTTTTCTCTGCTTTCAGCTATATATTTTTTTAAATACCAACACAGGGATAAAGAGCAGGTAAAACTCTCTGGCTTTACTAACCCAGAGAGTGGTCATTGGGCATCAGTACCTGTTTGAGGAAACAATTCTTCTCTGTTGAAGGTAGCAAATAACAGCTTTACTGTGTAAATTTTGTCCTTGGTGACTGATTTCACAATTAAAATGCTGAAGGTTTTCTTAATATTTCTCTAGGAGACAGAAATCATCTCCTGAGTTTTTAAATTCCTAAATTGTAACTCAAGTTTTAAGTTAGTTATCCACATCTCGGGCCAGATCTGTACGTGGGTCACGATTCACTGCCGGCAGCCAGACTCACTTGTATTTTATGCCTCTGTCATGATCTAAGGATTCGTTATCACATTTTAAAAATTGCATTTCTAAAATACAGTATAATCATTCTGCTATATGATAATGGGGTTAAGCTATATTCTGCTTAACCCCATTAGCATGCTCATTGCTCAGAAATCTTTGAGCATGTAAAAAGGGCAACAGCTGGTTTAGAGAAAATCAATATCAATGCTACTAAATGAAGATGATTCACCTCACCATTCACAACAGTTTTATTTTCAGAAGTGTTTGATTCTTGGTTGACCAACTTGTTCTCACTATGCATCATTCATGCTTAAACATTAAAATGTTCAAAGTTCTCCAGGATACAAGTTCAGGAAAAGTGGCATGTGGTAAAGTGATATGCTCACTGAGCCTCAAGCAAGTGATGGAAATGAAGCAATGCTTAAGATTTATTCACATTTTCATGGTAACAAATGAGAACTGCATGTATGTGCTGTCAGGTAATTTAAGTGGAGACAGATAGCTATGGGGCAAAGTGGAGCATCCTACTGCAAAGGGTAGCATACAGCTCTTCTGGCATAAGAGTTCAGTCTTTAGTCTTCTCTGGCTAAATCTGGTTTATTTTTTAAAAACTCAGCCAAGCAATGTGATAATGAGATACAAAAGGAACTCCTTTTTAATTTTAAGAGTTGTACAGTGTTATATTTTTTTTGGATTTACTACTCAAAATAAGAAGGAAACCTGAGTATGATCCAACGACATCAATGCAAGACCAACAATTTTAGTTCTTAGCCCTTTGCTCACTGAAATTGGAAGGAAAAGATACTTAATTCTTTAATTCTTAATGGAAATTGAACTGAGATTTAGGGAAATATAACCCCAATGCAGAGTCAGTCTCAAATAATATCAAGAGAATGAAAAAAAACCCACTTTGCAGCAGAAAGCTTGCTCATAACACAATAACTAACCACAGAACATTGTTTAGAGGTTTTTGAACATTTGACTTTGATTTAAAATTATGCTTAAATGTCAGTTATGTGTGAGACACATAGGTTAGTATTTTACCTTCTGGCGAGAATTCAATCTGTAAAAGGAATATCTATAGTTGTGTATAACGGTAACAGCCAGTCTTCCATCATCACCTTTGTCACCCTTCAACTTTACAAGGTGTATTCTGAGAAGGATACAACCATGTTGTGATTTACTTTCTAAATTTGTGAATTATCTTCCAAAGTCTATATTTTCAGGACTGCCTTTACAAGTAATATGTCACTTGGGATTGAATTCAGGTGTAACATTAGCAAGCAAATACCACAGACATCAGTTCAAGCATAAGTTTAAGGTCAAATTTCAATTTGATTTAGATGTTAATCTTTAAATCAACCTCATGCAAAGCCACTGGGAGAGCAGGGAAAGGTTTATTGGTCTACTGCAAGAAATCAGTATTACTCTGGCCTTGTTTCCATATTAATACCTTGTTTCACCAACTGCCATGCTCTTGAATCACATGCTAAAAATCTTTAATTTATGCTTTTCCCTTTTTGCACTAACTTTTCACCTGCTTTCTGCATATGACAGTAACAGAGTTAAGCAAAAGTGTTTTTTCATTTTAGTATTTTTACTAAGAGAACAGAAAAATGTCATACAGGATTGTGAATGTTTATGATTAGGCTCTGGCACTTGTCTTCAGATCTGAGACTAAAGAACATATAGCAAAGTCATTAAAGGAACTGATAATTCTAAAGCAACTTGCTCCCATAGATTTGATGCCAGAAAACTTTATGACAATGTTAGAAAGCTAATCCTTCTTGGCTCTCTTCATGTTCAGCAGAAAGTTCTGACTACAGATCAGTGAAGATCAAAATTAGGTTAAGCTGACCAGCAGCATGGTATAGTTCGAACCAGTGGCACAAAGAAAGGGTACTCTTATTTGCAGTTCTATGAAGAGCCAACTGGAATCTTGCCTTTGACTCAATTACTCTGACAATTAAAGGCTACTTACCACTTTCTTGACAAAACTCTTCAAGACTAACAACACATTAAACCTTTACCAAGTGTTAAGCATCCAGAAATTCACCAGCTGAAAAAACATCCAGCAAGTATCTGGTGACCCTTTAATTTTCTTTCCTATGTAAATAATTATTTTTACAGACTCTCTTACAACTCAAAACATACATATCAGTGCCTTGAGGTAATGCAGTCTGAATTAGAGATCTGTAACTAACAGTTCAGTGCTTAACTAATTCAGTGCTTAAGCTGAAGTTGTGGTTCATCAAAGTCTGACTTCTAATGACAAGATCCTCAAATTCTGTACAAACTAGATGATAAGAATCAAACTTCAGATTTATTTCAAAAGCATTAATCTGAGATTTGCCTTTCTTCATAAGGTGAAACACCAGTTGTTATAGAGGAGAACAGACTTGATTGTACCCATCTTAAACAAAAAACTTCTTTCCTGAAACAAAGTGATGCCTAATAGCTATTGTTAAAAACTATACTATGTCAAAAATGTCAGAAAAATTTTGAGTTTGCACTAGAGTTAATTTGCTTTAAAAAAGAAATTGATGTCATGGTTGCCTTGGATTTACAGTTATACACTAACAACAGAACTACCGCCAGTAGATGTGTGAATGTCAATTGGAATTAAAAGATCATTTAATAGGAGTATTTCAGATAAGTCCTTTTCTTCAGGCAGAGTTATGCTGCTCACTGTTAGCTTTCCAGCAAGAGTAAAGGGTCCTTCTTGTTTTAACCTTGGGCAGTCAGCTATTTTCCCTGTACTCATTATCTGGATTGCAGTGATGAAGAAAGGGAACAAAAGGATCCACTGGCAACAACCATAATTTATCAAAACAGTGAGAAGAACTCCCCTTCAGTGAAATAGAAGGTAGCTGTTAGCACCAAGCTAAACAATAAACAGCTAAATCTGCAACTTCACTTTAGCTCCAAGTACAAAGGAGATGGGCTGTACTTCCTATCAACAGTTAAGCAGAAAAAAAAGGAGAAAAAATAATAACCATATCTCTTAGGAAGCATATGATCGCAGTCCTACAAAGTATCTGAGTGGAAAGCTGAAACAGAGAATTTCACATGAGTAGGAAAATTCACAGACTGCTTCTGTTCCAGCTTTTCCGGCTCTTCCAGCTATCCAGTTTCTTCTTCCTTACTTTTCATTCATTGCTAGATTTTTGCTTGCTAGTCAATAATAGCTTTTTTTTTTTTTTTTTTTTTAACAAAATAATAAGAAAAAGTGTTGAGCAGAAATTTTCCCAAGTATTTCAACAAATTATACAGAGCTCTAGTCATTTACAGGCTGATGGTCAAGCAGGTATAGCTAGTCTTCCCTCAGATGTCCATCCTTTCATTTTCATGAATTGTTGCTATAGACTACCAGCTCAAGTAAGTAAAGAATACACTTGCCATTAAGAAGAATAAATGGAATTATCTTGAACTGCAGAAACTGCAGAATGGATAAGTAAAAAGCAACACTATGTAAATATTTTGTGTCCCTAATTTTATCATCTATAATAAGATGCTAAGCTTTGGAGACTAAAAAAATGGAAGGAATGAGATGTGCTGTGGGAAATAATTTAGATCCAAACTTGAAAAAGAAATTTAGATCCAAACTTGAAAACCTCAAATATGATAACTTTAAAATTTATTCATTACAGACTTAGAATCTTTTTTCTTTGGACCTCTATGCATCTCAGCTAGCAATCACCTGCCCCTAACCCTAGGATAATTACAGCTTGCTCATTAGAGGAGCCACCTTTTCTGCATGTGAAGAGGACTAGGCACCTTGGGAAACCTGTTTATGTTCACAGTTTTTAGGGTCACTGCAACAGTGACACAGAACCAGACCTGTAGACAAATGTGTTGATTCTATTTGTGGGATAATACTATATAACCATAGCAATGGGAAACATAGAAAAATACCTCTACATTTTCCATATCTCTCTTCTCCTGTCCTTAATATCAGGCAGCCCAGTCATTCATTCCTCATTCAGTATTACTCCAAAGTTGGGTTTCATAGGCAAGAAGGGCTTTTTTATTTAGCTAGATATGTGCCAAATCAATCAAAAACCCTCAAGACTGTAGAGAGCGCCTTTTGCCAAAATGCCAGAATCAAGGTTTTCATATTTGACATTACAAATGTTATTAAACTTTCTCTTGGTCTGAGGTCTTAGATATTCCAGCTACTTGCAATGTAGGAGCATGGCATATACTAGTATATAATATCATAAGGGATAATATCTTTGAAATAAAATCAGCTGATATAAGGTATTCAGCACTTCAGCGGAGGTTTGTGCAACAAACCAGAATTTCCTAAAATGAGGACAAATACATCTGGGATTTGCTACAGCTGGACAGCCTGATGGGGCTTCTTTTATGATAAGCATATGAGAAACTTGTTTAGTGTGGTAATGAATCCAGGAATCGGTGAACATTACACCACGTCATCAGGAAACATGTTATATCTCAGCTATCAATAACATGCCCACAAACTGGAGTAGATGAATTTGCCATTACAGTTCAGATTTCTTTTAGGGGAAAAAAAAAATCATCCCAGAGAGGGTAAAGGGAAAGAATGCCTTCATCTCCCTGTCTATATCCCAATTTCATTGTAAAGTTCATGCAGTTTCCCATCCATTCTTGGTATTAAAACACCAGCAACGCTTTTTATTTCTCCTACTCTCTCTTTCTCATTGCCCTTTTAACCTTGCTAATAGAGTGTAATTACCCAGGTCAATTCTAATCTTGTAAAACATAGCCATGATCTGGTTGCAAACCCAAAGTGACGCTGAATAAAAGAAAATGAAACATTTGCCACCCACTAACTGATAAAGAATAATAGCTCTTTGCTTATTGTAGTCAATTGTCTGATTTACAATCCCCACAAACAATCTTGTTAGGGGATTTGTATTGGTTGCCTTTTTTTTGTCCTCCTATTCTTTTGCTCTCCCAATCTGTATACCTAGCTCTTAAGAACAAATAGTAAAATCTGAGAGCAAAGAGCTTCATGTAGACTGTCTTTTCTATGCCTATGCTTCCTGCCAAGAGCATTTAAAACCACAAAACAGAACATCTACAAAAATCTTTTTCTTATTTAAAAAAACATATGGAATGATGTTAGCTGAAAATTGGCCAGAATAAAGTCTTGATCCTGTGACTGTTTATGTTTTCTGCTCATAATATGCAAACTAAATAAGAATTTGAAAATAATCCTTTTGTTGATAACTTACAAATAATAAAACTCAGCTCTTATTAAAAAATGACCATACATTTTAGTGGGAATGTTTTCTGATTCTTAACATGGAACAATCCACTTTTATATAACAATCTGGTGAGATTTACTCTGAAAGATGTTTTAAAAAGTTAGACTTAAGGAGTCTCCATCATCCTCTGGTTGCTTATTAGCAAAAGCTGCAGATGAATACTATTATGCACATTCAGATGGACTCACTGTGCAACCAGAAAAAAATATAAAGAGAGTAGGAAAAAACCCTGCATGCTTAAAGATGCACATACACACACAAAATCACTTATCAATACTTTTGCTTTTCAGGTATTTTCTAACTTCAGCATACTGAGTTTGGGGGAAACATTCATGTTGGGAATAGGATGATAGCATCAACCTCTCAGACTTTTCAATGCAATTGGATGCTTGGGATCACAATATCAAGACTTGACTTTACATGGGATCCCAAAAAGTGTTTTATAAGTACTGTGTGAATCTCAACTTTTTATAGCAAAAAAGTTAAAAGATGTTATAAACAAGCAAGCTCCAATTGTTTATAGTCTGCAGTCTTATAAATGTAATCATTTGTTTTAAAACCATTTATGATCATCAGTAGACACAATCTCTTGATTATCACTGCTGTACATGTAGTTTCCTCCTAAGTGGGAGAGGTCAGGCTGTCCTCAACTGCAACAGCTGCAATTACCCCACAGACTTCTCAACTTCTCATCTGGAAATCAGGCTGCCTTCATTTCTGATAGACCTTACAGCGGTGTCACCCTTGGGCCTTGTTTTGACGTATGAAGCACAGTCAGAACTATCATCTTAAGCACTACCCCAGGACAGCCCTGGCCCTTTCCATGACTGCTCATTTATTGCCACTGGTGCATAGTGTCTAGCTGCACCTCAGTTGTGCCCACAAGCCAGGTCTAGGACCTGGTCAGGAGGAATCCTCTTGAATTAAAGCCATAGTTAGCACCTATGTTCAGAAAATGCAACATAATGCTACACTCTTTTTTCTTCCTAAACTACTTCCTAAGTAAATTACACAGGCATTTTACATTAAATATGTTTGCTTCTTAAAGAATCAATGCCTGAAGCTACAATATAAAAAACAGTTCTTTCTTTGAGGAGTAATTTTCTTCGAAAAAGCAGGAGACACAAAGCATGCACCAGTTTTTCTGTAACAAAGGTAGATTCCTCCATCAGCCTTTTCTCTGTGCTGTAATGTATTATTAAACACTTGAAGGTATTGCTGATGGAATGTATTACAATAACAGCATAGCTGGAAAGGAGTTCTACTTCTTTTTCAGGATACTTTATTCCATATTCGGCCAACTGGAAAGCTTTTCAAAGCCTGTCAGCGCCATTAGCTGTATTGGATGTGTATTGATTTGATGTTATTCTGAGACTGTACAAAATTCGGAAGCTGAAGAGAATTAGATATGTGAGTGTACCAGGAAAAAAAAATGCAAAAACCATAACCAGGCTCAGAAAGCATTTTTATCTGGGATTTCTTATCAGCACCTTGATTTCCCTCTTTATGTTATTTGTATAGCTGGATGAAAAGTCCATTGATGCTCAAAAAAAACCCAAACCACCCAAATGAATGAGAACATAATATCATTTATATTTTATTCATGTTTATTTTATATGTGGTCTCTTGTATATTCAGAGGTCTTAGGTTTATATCACAGATGCAATCAGTGTAACAACCTACTTGTAAAGAATATTCTTGAAGGCTTTTTCCAATATAGATTTTGGATGTGGTTGCCTCATACATATTATCATCCCGAAGTGTTTAATTACTAATACTTCTAGGCTCAGTCAACAGCCTGTTGTGGGGCACATGAATTCATCTCATCTAGATGTATATATGAAGTATTCTTTACAGTCTATAGATGACCAGTTACAAGTCTCAGAGGTGGGAGACCCTTTACACACTTTATAAAGTCGTCATACTGTTGAATAATAATAGTACCTTGAGGAGTTTACTCTTAACCTGAATTATTCTGTGGATCTATTTTATAACACATCCACACAAACAGCTGTAACCATAATTGAGATGACAGCAAAATGAAAGCCCTGTCTGAATGGTTCTGGTAAACAACCAAAGCCTCTCACATCAGTTTTTCCTTGAAAGAGAAGATAGATACTCTCAGCCACTGACAGGAAGATAAGGCTGTCCTTCTAGTCATGGATTCATCTGCAGGCTAGTCAAATACGTAAGATGAAGACTGGACTGCAGACAGGACTTTTATATCCCAAGGAAGGAGAGGTTGTTTGTGATTTAATGGGAGGTATATCAAAAATTTCCATTGAAAATTTAGAGATAAATAGGAAGGAAAATCTGGATCTGAGTGGAATCCCTGAAGGCCTCCAACAAAGAATTTGGCTGTAAAAACCAGTGCATTCCACAGAGGATGCTTCTGCGGAAGGCAGCCACCAAGTGAGAGGGAATCCCAACCCCAAACAGCCACAAAAGTATCTCACAGAGAGCTAAACTGCATGAGGCATCTTCTTGGTTTGATCTGTCACTAAGCAGATTGTAATGATGGGGTTTCCTTTCACTTTGTTACCTAAAATTTGTAAATGATATTATTTAGTATGCATGAAGTGATAATGTATTTTTATCTGTATTTTATCTTACAGCAGATTACCATAATTTCCAAGTTAGTATTTAGCATCAAGATATTCTTCACCCAGGATGCAGTGAATCTATAGACAGGTTTACATATACTTTGAGGTGTTCCCTACTCCCCAGAATATTTCTTTTCTGCCAGGATAGCAGCAGTACAGACATCCTCGGGACCCATTTTTTTCAAGATAGAAAATGGAGAAATTTAATGAGATACATGCTTTATTTCACAAAAATCTCAAGTGAGTTTGCAGTAGACTAGATCCTTATTTACAGAAATAACTTTGATTTGCATGACCATGTCAGGAAAGCCTATTATAATAAATATTCATCAGTAGTTCTGTCACAATTTCATCTTTGAAAAGTAACATCAGTGTCATCACGGGCATTTATTTGATCACCAGTGCAGAATCTGGCCTGTATTAGGAAGATGAATTTTTCTTATTGGCAGACAGATGAGCTTTCAGGAAATTCTCAGCCTATCGGATGACAACTTGATTTGTTCATCTTTAAAGTAAGAATTTCAGAGTTTTGATAGATGAAAGAGAGCATGCTCAGCATTAAGCACCTAGCATGGAAGAGAGATAGTAAAAATGAAGCCTGAAATAGTAAAATGAATTTCAGAAAAATATTCCTCATACATTTTCCCCAAATCTCAGGGATATCAGATTTTGAAAACTAGTCAAAACTAGATGTTTATGACTGCTCTGTTTATTTAACTTTCAGGAGTGCTTACTAAAAATATCCTACAGAGTTTATTTTACTACTTGTTACCTTGAAGAGTCAGGTTTTTTGGGGTTTTTTTGAGTGAAATTTATCTTTCTGTTCATTTTACAATAAACAGCCTTGGCTGCTACCATGTAAATAAATAAATTCATACATAGATTTTTTTTAAAATGGTCTTCAAAACTGTCAGACAATATTGTGCAGCTTTACCCGGTTTAGGCATTTTCCTGAAACGCTTAGAAAGGGAAGTTCTGCATCTTTCATGCCACTTCCATGAGGGAAGTACAGACTGAAAGACTGCATAAGTAAGAAAGTCGTAGCCAGACAGTAACCATGCAGGGTGAGATTTTTCTAATGCAATTGGCCATTAAACCTACATATGCATCTATTTTACATATCCCAATCCTTACAGGCATGAGACAAGGTGTAAGACAAAGCCCACTTATCTCAATAGGTCCATTTCATTCACTGAAATGGTTTTGGACAAGTCTCAGAATGAGCACTTAATCACTCTTTTACTAATTTTCCAGGTGAAAATGTAGAAAGCGAAATCAGCCAGTTTTGAAAAGATGGTCCTGTAGGACCATTTAATTTTCTCAAAGAAGTATTTGTTAAACAACTATTTTATACCATAAGCTTACATTTCCATAGCTATCAAGCACAGACGTGAGATTACTACCTGTATGATGCACATGGGACCTGAAACACAAATATAAAGATAATGAAGTATGGATTTATTGCCATCAAAGGGAGCTGTGTCATTGATACAAAAAATTTCACCATCATTCCCACTTTTAATCTAAAGGTAGAGCAGAAACATAACAAAAGAATGAGAGAACATGCCATTGGACACCCGTGGTAAGGAAGCAGAAGGAATATTCTTTGGGATGAAGGGTGGACAATTTGCCAGAAAGACAGCGAATAAAACTTGCTGCAGAAAATAGTACTGTTTTAAATACCACTTCAAATCTACAGCAGTTTTTATTAATTGCTAAAGTAATAATCTTACTGATGGTTCATATCCATGTGATAAAATATGCATTTATAGTATTATACTTTGGTATCACAATCTTAAACAGCAGGCTTTAAAATAAACAAGATATTTTGAAAATATAATCCAGTTCTTCTATTCATATAATTTATAGCTGGGGGGTTTTTATATTTAAACTACAGTCAGTTGATGGAATCCATTTTATGCATTCAGTAATGTGTGATTTGAACCCCTGGTACTTTGGCAAAATTGCACTCGATCAGATATATCGTCTCCCTCAGTAAAAAGGAAGAACACTTAGATAAATCTGATTATAGAAACTAGGTCAACATCAGCCAAGTGTCATTGCAAAAATCAGAAACTTGTGAGTACTTTGGTCTTCGAAATTGTTCTTCCCTAAAGCAAGTGGACTTACGTATATTGAATAAACTGTTTCATCACACTGACAGTAATGTATTCTCATGTACAGAAACAGGCTATTACAAGTATGTTATAAAGTGCTCCAACTTTTCATGCTAACCAAAGATCTATTAAAAAAAAAAAAAAAAAGTGAAACATTTATTAAAATAGTATTGCCACATTTTTAGATAAATCTCAATGAGGACTCAGGTAGAATGTTTAGTAGAACTAAATACCAGTGAGAAATAGAAAGGAAACTCCCTATGAGTGGAAAACTGGATGGCTGTCAATACCCATGCATGAGCTGGCAAGCTGTCTTGAACAACTGAACGAATTTTGATAGTTCTGGTAGTTCTGCAAACAATTAAACATTAATTAACTACCCTTACCTAAAAAAGAAAATAATGTATTTTTCAAAATTAAAGATCACATGGATAATTGATGGCTTTCTGACAGTGGATTGCTAGCAACCAACAAAACTAATTCCTGGTACATGCTCAAAAGCAGTTTCATCATGTTTATTCATCTTGTAAACTTACAAAAAATCAAAACAAAGAAAAAACCAATTTTGTACTTGGGGGGTTGTGTGTGTTTTTCTGACCACTTATGGGCAAATGAAGTCATTATGCAAATGCACAATCACATTTGGCACAAGAAATTTACTACAGTAGAAATAATCATTTCATTAGCCTATCACATTGTGCAATTTGTTCTCCAATGCATGCTTCTGCTTATTATTAATAATAAATAAATAAAAAGTTCTGTTTTGTAAAAGTCTCACAGCTGGCCCTTCATAAATCAAAAATGCCAATAATTATCAAGGGTTGCAGATATGCCTTAGTGAGAACATTCCAAATGTTTTGGTCATACTGCAATTTTTGTTTCAGAAATATGGTTTTAATAGGGTTTAACTAGGGAAAACTTTGAGTGCTAATGCTTGAATTTTAAACCCAGACTTCAAATTACAATGCGTATGTGGGAAAATAGGTGGAATCTGTGCTGTTAAATGCTCCCCATAAAGTTCACACCCTTGAGAATATAAAAAAAATATTCTCACAAGAAAAATAATGTTCCTTTGTTCCATGTTAATCAAAAGCCTCCAAGAGAGCCATTTTTATAGATGAATGGAAAAAAGAAAAAAAAAAATCTTTGAAAGAGAAAAACCATCAGCCAGTCCATAAATCAAACGACATTGTGGCATTATGGAGAGGAAGAGCCACCCTAATTGCTAACGTATTACAGCAAAGGAGATAGAGGTCTTCTAAGGGTTGCATGGGCTCATCTTTAAATTTTCTTGTATCTTGTCAAACAAACTTCACATGTGCCTATTTTCAAAATCTGATTTTCAGCTGTTCAGAACACTCTCCATGTGTAAAATCTCAGTGAGCAGCAGGACTGAAGCATAAAGCTATATTTTTTGCTCTGAAATCTTTTCTCCTGATCATAAAGTCTTAAAACATAAGGGTGGAAGGGAAATAAAAAGGTCATTCATTAAGCTCTCTACCTCCACAAAGCAGGATCAAACTGCATGTCAGCTATTCCTGACAGATATTTCTCTAACTTCACTGTTAAAGCCCTTAGTAAGGCAACCTTTTGCAAGATCTATCCCAATACTCATTTAACCTTGTGATTAGCTGTCACATTTTGCTAAAATCTAACAGAAGCCTTTCATGCTCAAGAAGCACAAAGAAGGACATGGAGCTGTTGGAGCGGG